>LKNJ01005776.1:0-21707 GCA_002120245.1 Maccullochella peelii
CTTTTGGGTGATAGGGGGGTCAGAAAAGAGGGAGGGTGTTGTAATTTTTAAGACGGATTTTAAAGGAATAGTTTGACATTTCCGTCTGAGAGTTAGATGAGAAAATGATACCTTTCTCATATCTGTAGCCTAAATATGTAGCTGTAACCAGCAGCCTGTTAGCTTGACTTAGCATAAAGACCGGAGACAGGGAAGCTGCTTGCCTGGCTGAATGTCACAAAGGTCTAAAGCTCACTAATTAATAAGTAATATCTTGTTTGATTAATCTGTACAAAAACTGAAGTGTAAAAACCACAACTTGCTGTTTTACTGGGGGTTATGTGCTGGACAATTTATTGGCTGGGACCAGTTGCCAGATAACCAGCGGAGACTCCGGGACGTTACAGTTCCCGAATGTTATCTCTGTATGTAGAACGAAAGCTTAATATCTATATTTGTTTATTTAGTAGCTAATGGTTTAAAGATACAGAGAGGCTGGAATTTTAGTAAACGGGGAGCTTTATTTGTTTGACATAAAGTTGATAATTACTAATTTGACTTCTAATGTGTGAACTTGTGGCGCACAATCTGAACATTTATGTTCTGTAAAACTATGTTTAATTCAGGGTACCTCATCTTAAATTCTTAATGGTTAAATGAGTTGTACCACATGTTAGGGGGCGTGTGTGTGTTTAGTTTTCTAAGGGGTAGATCCAAAGAAAATACTGATAACGCTTGGGAGGACTTTTTTATTTATTTATTTATTTTACAAAGTGAAATTTAAGACCCCATCCCCACACAAATAATTTTCCTACAGTCCCTAACGATCCATCCTCTCCCTCAAAGGATCACATGTTGCCATTTTAGCCTACAGTAACACATATTAGTTTATGTAAAAGAATGTGGTGCACAGATATAACATTTGAATATTAAGAACTGTACAGTGTCACCTGGAACCTGAATTGGGGTTAAAGACAAATCCAGACACGTTGGTTTAACCCGTTCTACAGTTCCCCTTTTCTGCCATCATGTGGTCACAGGGGTCCAGCCTGTCTGCAGGGACCACACCTAAAGTTAGCTGATGTAAGAGCATACAGTATGAGCTCTGTGTGGGGGGGTTGCTCTGCCATGTGAAGTGGGCAAGCTGCCAGTACACTAAGTACACCCCAAGGGCCTCTGGGTAATTATTTTGTTATAGGTTAAGGTCCTCCACTCAACAGAGGGGAAATGTGTGCTTGTGGTGAGGGGGAATGTTGTATCTAAAGGGCTTAGTGAGGGAGTCCTAATACTGGGATTTAACTGAGACAGGGTGTGTCTGCAGTGAACTCACTGTGACACACATGCAGTGTACATACATGTACATAAGCAGCATAAAGGAGCCACATATAAACACTGTAATACCCTGGCTTAAGTGTTTTTCTATGTTGGGACCAAGAAGGAGGGCTGTGATGAATTAAAGCCCAGAAATACAGGCAATATATGTTGTGGTAAAGGAGATATAAAGAGAGAGCACCCAGCACTTAACAAGACTTTTTCAGGATTCACCATCTGCAAAGAATCTGTAGTTCTTTCCTTTCAGACTAAATAGCAGCCCCTTGAGGCTGAAACCATCATTACACTCAAAAAATACAAAATTCAAATCAAAAGGTGCCAAACACATGACAAGGTTGATATTTCTTGTGTACAAATTAAATTTCGGTGCAAGAAGGGTCAGGCATTCATTAGAACCATTGGATTTTACTCTGTGGCCACCAAAAGTATCAACAGGAAATACATACAGTACAAATAGTATGTACTATTGCCTACTAATTAACAACGTTTTTGCTGTTAGTATACAAGACATCAATGCACTTTACCGTTGATGATGATAATAGGAAAATGTGAGTTGACGGTCGCCAATCAAACTGTGACCTCGGAGCATTACTGCCAACTGAAATAAAGAGAGAGATACTTTAAAAATTCATTCAAAACATTTACAACTGTATTTTTTGTTTTCTGAGAAGCTGCTGGAACCTTCTCACCACTGACCACAACTTTAGTTTGACTTTTTTTCCACCTGAGAGCAGCACTTCCATTTCCTTTATGCACTGCATTGTGGGACAATCTGGTGTTCGTCAACAGCGGACTCCAATTAATCACGTCCATTTTTTTTCTGGCTCACTTTTGCAGCATGAACCGTGAAAAATAACTTTGACATGGGCAGCATTATTTCATGTTAATCAGGCCAGCAGTTGTAGAGATAGTGTGTTGGACTGATGGAAAGATGGATGAGTGGACTGAGAGTCAGAGATTAATAAACCCTTGGGTGACTCAGCAAAACAGAAAGAAAAACAGAAAAAGTCAATTATTGCAGAGTGTTTTTGCTGGACTGCATTAGGCTATATTGTTAAGTGCTGCTGTTATTCTGTCCACCCCTGCACAAGGTTCATTAAGGTCCTCTTCAGCGAGTAAAGTGCAGGCTGTGAATAGTGAAGCTCACACCACAATAAAAGTATTGGATAAACTGGAACACTAGAATGGAGTGTGTTAATAAACAGGTGAAAGGTGTCTTCACTGCCTCCCATCAAACAGCTGCATGTCATCACCAAACAAGGGAGTGGTCAAGTAAAATGGCTGACAAAGCAGTCACAGGCCTGTCCTACAAACAGCCTCCTGGAAGATGATACTCCTCGCACTGCAACAGCATTGGCCATCTTCAACCATCCTTCTCATACACACTCACCAAACTGCCATTATTGAAACTTAAAGCGCCTATAATCGATATATTTTTATGATAACAATTAATAAAACTAGAAAAACTGCATTTCCTGCAGAAAATGCGTGGGAATGCTGAAAGCTGAAATTTATTTGCAAAACACTGCTGAAAATGCAGATATGTGAAAAAGTACGTTAAAGGCCGAAGGAGAAGTATTAGAAGTAGTAGAAACAGGCTGAAGTATTAGTAGAAGTAGTAGAAACAGGCTGAAGTATTAGTAGAAGTAGTAAAAACAGGCTGAAGTAGTAGAAGCTGTAGAAAAAGGCTGAAGTAGTAGTAGTAGTAGTAGTAAAAGCTGAAGCAGAAGTAGAAGTAGCAGAAGAAGGCAGAAGTAGTAAATATCCCCACAAAGATAGAAAAACCAGTTTGTGTGTGTGTTAGTGTGTGTGTGTGTGTGTGTGTGAGAGAAAGAGAGAGAAAGAAACACACAGGTGGGTTTGAATGTATTAAAAGTTAAAAAGCACAGCGGTCACAACTGCGAAAGGAGCTCTACATCAATCCACCAATCAGAACAGAGGAACAAACAAAGGTAAAAATCCCCACAAAGATAGAAAAACCAGTTTGTNTTTATCCACACAATTTTTACATCAAAGTGTTCAGCAATGCCTTCTGGTGCTGACAGTGAGGTCGTTTTACCGATACGACCTACCGTTTTTGAATGATGGCGACTTTTCTGAGTGAAACTTTTACAGGTTTCTCTCTCTGTCAGGCAACAGTTAGTTACACGCACACAGCTGATGTTGATAAACTGATTAAACATCATGCTTTTTAACTCTATCTCTGTCGGCAGGTTTAGCACAGTGATAGCACTGCTGACTTTGGTGCAGGAGATCAGGGGTTCGATTCCCAGTCAGGGCAAGGCCAGGGCTTGCTATCACAACTAGAGATTGAAGAGGTACAACACAAATGCTACGGCAAGGGGGAGCCAGGACAACATTTAGGGGGGAGATATCATTATCTTCCCCCCCCTGAGGTTTTGGGTACCAAGCCCCATTAAGTCTAGTAGAGGCTTAACACAATATATCATAACAATAAATTAGACTAAGGTACCCTCTGAAAGTCTACTAGAAGTGATGCAGATGTGAATGAGATGAGGGTATCTAAAATGGTATTTAATAGTTAGTGACTGACTTTGTGACTTCACACTTGCAGTAAGTAAGTGTGAATATTGCTTTAGTATTGTTATTGCTAATATTTTGTGTGTGTGTATATCAAATGTAGAAGCTGTTCACAGTTCAAACAGGTAGGGGTGGGTGGGTCTGTGAGGTTTGAATTTATTAAAGGTTATGAAAAGCACAGAGGTCACAATACTGCCAAAAATAGCTCTACATATATCCACCAGTCAGAACAGAGGAGCAAACTGATGGAGGTTTAATCAGTTTATCAACATTGTATGTGTAAAAACATACAAAAGAAGAATTAATTGCTGTCTAATTTATTGTTATGTTAAGCCTCTACTAGACTTACTGGGGCTTGGTACCCAAAACCTCGGGTGGTGAACATAATGATATCTCCTCCTGACCTGTTGTCCAGGCTCCCCCTTGCCGTAGCATTTGTGTTGTACCTCTTCAATCTCTAGTTGTGATAGCAAGCTTTGGCTGGGAATCAAACCCCTGATCTCCCGTACCAAAGTCAGCGGTGCTACCACTGTGCTAAAGCTGTACAGTTAAACAGAGACAGTTATTGGGGATGTCGTCACGTATTAAACTAGATCTGTAAGTACTTTGTTAAATTTCCCAGATATCATTTATAGCCCATACCGATTGTTATTCTTAGATTGTTACTACTACTAATACCACCACAACTTCTACTACTACTTCTCCTTCAGCCTTTGACCTACTTTTTCACATTTCTGCATTTTCAACAGTGTTATGCAAATAAATTTCAGCTTTCAGCATTCCCACGCATTTTCTGCAGGAAATGCAATTTTTCTAGTTATTATTAGCGTTGTTCATTTGAACAAGTTTGTTTGTGAACAGAATTACAAGATGTTTGTTTCTTAAAATTGATATTAAATTAATCTAATCAGTTAGGTAAGAGTCTACAAATTTAGTTTTAACTTTAATGCTAGCTATGCTACCTCACCAGCTAGCTTTCACTTGATAAATTGCTGTTTAGCTGAGCTGTCTAGTTTGCTGTTACTGTGGTTCAGCTCGGTATTTAGCTCAGTTTTGTAGTGACAATACATTTTACATGCTGTTTTCATGGAAATTATACATTTCTATGGTTTAATGTTTTTTGTATGGTATAACAGATGCCAAAAAGTCAGATTCCAGTCTTAACTCAGTTGTTACCAAATATGTAGTTACTGTGTTTTGACTTTGTAGCTAGCTCCAGCTTCAAATTGAAAGGACAGATATTAGAGTGGTATCAGTCTTCTCATCTTACTCTAAAGCAAATAAGCGTATTTCCCAAAACTATTCCTTTACTCTTAGACTAAACATTGTTTTGTAATCGAGCAATGATTTGTCTCTGTGAAACTCAAAAGGACACTGCTACATGAGAATCTAATGTGTTTACTCTTCTCTGGAACAGGCTGATCACAATGGTGTTATTCATCACTTCCTGATGCAGTGTAATCAGCACACAGGCACACGGGAATAACTAGAATTACCGCCTCCACCAACCAGTCAAGTTGTCAATGTATGTCCAGACTATAATATATGTAGTGGATACTTAATAAAAGTGTATCTTTTGGCTAAATGATACACTTAAATCACTATATTGATGATACATATGTATGATTCCAGTGAATATACATTGTCGAACTGATTAATGAAGGATTATCATAGATGTACTGGCTAAACAGGTACACATGTACTTGATTATTATGTAAAGATGGATTCTTACAGCGCATAGCTACACAAAATGTGGTGCTTTGTTTTTCTCCTGGCATTTTTAGATGCAAAGCCTCTCTATATGCTGTAGGTGAAACTCACTCACTCACAGGATCAGGATTAGCTAAGCACGCTCCAATACATGCAGTCATGTGACTCCGATGACGCAGGAAATGAAAAGCAGAATGGACGAGATGGAGGAAAGCCCGTACTGTGCTAGTCATTGTTTACTCATTGTGTTGTCCCTGTCAACATGTGTGTGTAAAATCTGGAATCGCCCAGTTCATTCTTAAATTATGGCTAAAAACATATTTTGAGGTCACAATGACCTTTGAGTCAAAAGTGTCACCTATTCAGTGTCCGACCAACTGTGAAATATGGTCACAATCTCCCCTTCTGTTCCTGAGTTATGGTGTTGAATAATGGCCAAAAAAGTGTTTTTCCAGGATATTATGATGTCACAGTGAAGTTGACCTTTGACCTTTTGGGTAAAAATTGTCATTCCTTCACCGTTGTATCCCATTAAACATCTGTATGAAATTTTGTCATACTTACCGCATCAATTATTGAGTTATGGCCAAAAACGTGTTTGTAGGGATGAAGAATGGGATGAGAATGGGACGGGTGGGAGGTCACAGTGACCTTGACCTTTGACCAGCAAGTGGACGTTTGTGCCAAATGAGATGAGATATCACATTCATAAGAATGGGACGGACGGACAATGCGAAAACATAATGCCTTTGGCCACGGCTATCTGCAGCATGGAAGCATAAAAACTGGAATGACCAGACAGTCACCAGGCTACAGCTGACTGTAGAATGCAAATGCTGTGAGCACAAAGGGCGAGTCAGCACAGAGCACACTTCCTTTATAATCCATCCCCCCCTTTCAATTCACCTGAGGCGTCTCCTCTGGCAGAACAATAGTCGTCCACCTGATCTGATTTCTACCTGGCATTACCTCTCTCTGTGGAGGCCTTTTTACCATTGCCCCCCACACAGGGACTTCCTTTGTTGATGCAAGGTGGAAGATCAGTTGAGCAGGTTGGAGGAACAATGATTCTCATTCATCCGCAGCAAAGCGATGAAGCAGACAGCATGCAATCAAGTTTACATATCACACTTCACAACCCATGAGAAATATCTAGTGTATGAGGAGACATACCGTAAATATGTAACTACACACTTTAGTTGCAGGCCACAGACCTTTATTGTTCTGCTCTTTACCTATCACTGATAACAGCTACAACCTGAAAAATTCAAAACATCTTATCTTGAACAAACTTCCAGAAAATACCACAGCCTGCCAAGGAGGTTATGTAAGCAGTGTTTGAAGCAGCCTTGGCTGACAGACATGTTTTCCTGCCGGCTATCTTCCCGTAATCACCTTGGGTGTCAGCAAAGAGGACAGATAGAGTCTGCTTTGTGTCTGTTCAACAAGAGGATATTTGTGTCAGCCAGGATTGATGAAACAACACTCAGATAAGCAGCCATGAAGCACATTCCTTCACAACATCGCTTGCAAAAACAGCAAGCAGGACGTTGAGGAGGAGGAAATCTGATTTAAATACATTGCCAAAGTACCCATCCCGGGGTCAGGGCCCCACGAGGGGTTGGAAATGATTAACAAGATAGCAAAGCAGAAAAAAACAGATCTCTGCTGCACAAAATCCAGTTTATTTTTTCTGATATTTCTCTAATTTTATTAGTCATGTTAGCAGCGTGGGTCTATGGCAGTCAGTTAGTCCACCACTTTGGTCCAGACTGAAATATCTCAACAACTATTTGATGGATTGCCATTTAAAATGTTTGTACACACATTAATGGTTCCCAGAGGATGAATCCTACCTTTTCCTCTAACGCCAGTATGACGTTCACATTAGTGGCATTGAAATTTGGTACACACACTCATGTCCCCCTTAGGATGAATTAAGCATTATAGCTTATTATATCTCATTATACCTGCTCAACATTGTCAACATTAACATGTTGTGAGCATGTTAGCATGCTGACATTAGCATTTAGCTAAAAGCACCGCAGTGCCAAAACCTCACAGAGCTGCTAGATAGCTACAGATTTTTAGTCATGTTTCTTGTGAATTACTGGACAATTTTACCTCTTACAATCAGAGGTAAAATTATAATAGTTGGACCTCTTATAATTACTCAAATAAGACAAAGGAAAAAATCCCTCATTGTTTGGCTGCCCTGCTCACAACCGATCAGGCATGCGCAACCGGTGACAAGGGTCGCAAGTAGACACTGCTTCATTTTGAGGGGTCACGAGCCGAAAAGGTTGGGAACCCCTGAATTTGAATTGTGTTGTTGCTCAGTAGCCTGGCTGAACTGTTTAAATGGCCTAATTGCTCATTCCAACCTACACGGTGCCAAAGTGCAGAGAAACTGTTAAATCCGAAAGGAAGAGCAAAAACAAATATAAACCCACTGCTGACATGGAGTCTGATTTGTCTCAGTGTTTTATGAGCCTACAGGGAGGTTTGTCTGCACGTCTGTCTCTGTGGAGCATCTATTTGTTTAAATTTGCGGTGAGAGGAGCCTCTGACGCAGAATAACAACAGCCAAGACTCCCGACTTCCTGCAAACTGCATTACATAAAACGCCTCCAAGCTGTGAGGTGGTTGAGTTGAGGAGCATTGGAGACATTGGATGAGAGGGGAAGAGACAGGGAGACATGAAATGGGCAGAGCAGTGAAAAGAACAAGACAGAAACAAAGACAGAGTAAAATGCAGCTTCCCTCCACAGGGGAAGCAGCCTGGAAAAATAATTGTTGAGAGGAGACAGAAGAAAGCCACTAATGACAGCAGACAATAAAAACTGGCCACTACTGTAGCGTCTTCCCAGCCAGAATGACAATAACGCAGGAACCCGACAGCCCTGCTCTTAGCAAGGTCTACAGAGGGATTGAACAGCCACAACCACAGCACCTGAAAATAGAGCTTTGTCTGGGAATAGACTGTTATTAGGTCGTCTAAACACAGGGTCAATAACACTGTTGCTGCACCTCCTAGACACTGAGGAATGGCGAGAGTGCTAGCTAATTGGGTGGTCAGGATTATTTTGACAAGCAGTGAATAGAAATCTAAATAATGAGGCAGAATTATATGTTACACATGCATGTGGTAGTTGTTGAGGGGGGAATAAATCCTTATAAATACAAATTTACTTGAATGGGAAAGATTCATTGCATGCTTGACTTTTGCCTAAACAGCAATGATCCAAATATGCAGCAAACCAAACAATTAGTGTTTGTCGGCTGAGGTTTAAAAACTCAAAAGACAACACACAGATAAAAAATATTTTCAAGACTTTTAATTACTAAACTTTCTAAGGCAGCAGTTTGTGTCCACAGGTCGTTCTAATGTCTCGCAGTGAAATAAAATAAAATGGTACAAAAATCAGTTTTGCTGTGTGCTACAAACATCATTAGACAGCTCTTGGTAAATAAAAGTTCACAGACAATAACAATAAGCATTATAAACATTCATTTTCCCCTTCAAGTATGCTACTATCCAAAGTGACTAGTGTAAAATTGGCCGAGGAAATAAAATATGTTCATGATTATTTACACATTACAGGTCCAGTGTGTGTGTGTGTGTGTGTGTGTGTGTGTGTGTGTGTGTGTGTGTGTGTGTATAAAAGACACGACTGGAAACAAGTCGGTTAGAAATGTTTCCGCTGTGTTTTTGGTGGCAAGCGTACACACAGACAGACAGACAGACACACACACACAGTGATGTGACTGACTGGCTTCCAAGTTTACAACACAGCAAAACAAGTTAAGCATTTCAGTACAGCAAAAGAACATTTAAGACTTGAGTTGATCCAAACAGTGGCAGCATCCACCTCTTCTATTGAGGTGTACTTAAAGTCTCGTACCTGGAGCAGAACTAAAGTGCTCTTACACCAGTTGTCCTGTGGCCTAACATCTCTCTTTCAGAATTGAAGGAGACACTTGGAAATACAGGAAAATGGACAGACGTGGAAATGTCTTTAAGTTTAGCACGAAAGGTCACTCTTAACCTTGGAAATAGCAGTTTGACAAAAACAATTCCAACTCAAGCTTTCGAAGCTTTCACCCGCATCACATGGTTTTCATTAGCAGATGGAGTTTGCTCACATGCGTGATCAGTAGCGGCCATAATTTAATCAATGGCACTTTTAGGACTTCTCGTCGGAGTTGGCCTTTAAGTTAAATGCTGATGAAGACCGTGTGATATGATAAGCTCCAAGGGGAAAGCCTGTAAGCAGAGTTGGGATTGTTTTGTCAAAATCTGGACAAATATGTACGTTTATACAGGGTTCAACCCACTGATGTTCACAGGCACATTAAAACTCCATTGTTTGTTGTGTTTAGATGGTGTACATAAATACAATATTCTTCTCATCATATCCTGATAATAAAAAATTCAGACGCTATAGTTGGGTTGTGCCACTATAAGCAAGAATACTGGGGAACTTCAACTTCCCATTTGATTTATTGTGTCTGGGTTCAAGATGATTCTCTGTGTATAAAGAGATATTTGTGATCTGGGCGTGTGGATGCCAAAAATCCAAAAATGAAGACCTGAAACAGGATACGAGCTGGACTACAATGTGCTGTAAACACACTTGTTATGGACACTCCCTAGAGGATGTTTTTACAAGTAATAACACTTTGTGGACGACCACACAACCAGCACAGTGTCATTTATCCTTCATACAGGAGGCACAGACAGGAACCCAGTCAGCCAAATGTGTCTTTGGTTTAACCAACTGAAACAAGCAGATGATTTAGTTTTTAACGACTGCTACATAATCTTGGTGAAACATCACTCATGAATCGCGGGAGAAAGACAATAGACAGTGCACCTCGATTTCAATGCTACAACATCGACACACATCAGGAGATTAAATATGCACACCTTCATTTTCAGTTCACTTAAATGACGACTGTGGTTTCATAAAACTGCCACGAGTTTATCCAAGCAAGTCATACCGTATTGTACATACACAGCCATGTGTGTATTTTAAGCGTTTATACACACATGCACAGACAGACTTTTGCATCTTGATTCATGTCAAATATCTCTGTTCCTAATACAACAATGCTTAAGAGGGCAGCCGGTGCAGAAGATATCACATACAGTATGTACAACAATATACATAATATACATAAACACTCAGAAACCTGCTAAAACTTCAGCTAGCGATCCATAGCTTCAGAGACAAACTTATTTGGACAAAGATAAAAAGCTCTTCAGACACTTTTTCCCCACCAGAGAAACAAAACACATGAATGTGTCAATTACTTCGTGATTTAAAGGGTTCTAACATATGTACAGAGAAAGAAAATGAGACCTCCATATTTCTTCTGTGGTAAAGACTGGAATTTTAGACAACAGCTGATAATCATTTTTGCTGCAGGACCACTGCACCCGTCACAGTACAGCTTTTCTGTCAGGCACAGAGATTAAAGACCCAGCTAATGAAATGTCATTAGCAATCAATAAAACACGCCGTCAGTGAGGCCTCAGTGTCTCAATTAAAACTGACATCTTTTTATATATATATATATATCTCAAAAGATATATAGGCTTAGCTAAAATGAACAGTTCCTGACAAGTTTACAATCTGTCAAGTCAGCAAGATGAGGTCCAGCGACGTTCAAGCTTTCAAAAACATGACTCGTCAATCACATGAACTTTTAATTTCCTGATTTGAACTGGGGAATCCATACACTGCGGGCCACATTTGTCCTGTGAGTCTGTAGAAGACTCAGCACATGTATGTACATGTGTGGTTAAGGAGGAAGAATGAGTAATAAATAAAATAATGCACCACAGGACTGAAGCCATTTCAGAATAACTAACAGAGATATTAAACAGTTTTCCATTCTGCACATTTAGGCCTTGCTGTCAATATTACCTGTATAATCTTAGCTGTTTAACACGGAGGCTTTTCTTCTAATGGATTGACTAGTGCAAAATCATAAAGTTATATTTTCTATTAGTATGATGATGGATTTTAATATTTTCAGTGCATAACAACTCTGTATAAAATTGTTGATTAATTACCCCAAATGTCTTTTCTCTGTAAAAGCAGTTAATTTTATCCTTAAAACAACACAGAGCATGAAATGTCATGAATTGTCCAGTACACTGTAGTTCCACTAAAATGGCAACAGATATGTATCTCAAAGTCGTGTCTCTTAAAAGGGGTAGTTTTTGTGAAATGTAACCCAGGGTGAGACAAACTCAGTGAGGCCTTTTTGATGTCCACAAGGTACGGCATTCTGAATGGTGCAAAGTTCAGTTAATTTCCTGGATGTCTATGGGGTCAATAGCAGCTCTGCTAAAAGTTTGGGGAATATACCTTTAAACTAATTAAATTCGCCTTCAACCTTTACAGTACATACTCACATCTACATATTTCTCTGTCACAAATTTCTGTATGAAAGAAGTGATGTTTTATCAATCAGCTAACCCACTTGCTGTTAGAGCTAATAGCCATGGTGGCAGAAACACAAATGCAACTGTGTGTACTTATGAGATGTTGTTTAGAAATATCATTAATGCAAAGAAAAGGAGTATAAATTAATTCTGTTTTTGAGAAGAGCTACTGCTAAGAAATGAGGGAAAAAAAAGAGGACCTGAAGTAGTCTAATCTCACATAACTTCAAGCTGTACAGACATAATAAAGACATCCCTGAGTTCGTCTCGCTTTGCATGAGTTGGAAAAACAGTGGAAGTTGCCACAAGCTGAACTCTCCCTTAATTGAAATGAAGCATTGTTACACAACAGCCTGGAAAAAAAACTGTGTTTCTAATCTGCTGACCAATGTCAAGTTTCACAACCAGTGGCAACACTAGAAATGTATTCTACAATTTCAGCCTTCTGTAATGAACATGGTTAAGAAGAACAAGAACAAAATGAAATGAACCTTCACAATTTTGACAACTGTACAACCAAAAAAATACACATTTAGTCCATAAAAGTTCATTCATTAGTCCAGAATGGAGTATTTACACTGTGCAAATGAAACACAAAGCAGAGAGTGTTCATGTATTAAGACTTGGATCACTTCTGAGTTCCTGTTGAATCATTTCTTGTGGTTGTAGGTCCAGTAGAAGCAGACGGTTAAGGCCAGGGCGCCACTGCTTTCACTTTTCATGCTTCACTAACCAGCATGATTGGAGTCTCCTAAAAATCACTTGACCATTTTTTGTTCACATTGTTCCTTTCAGTCAAATCCCCTTCAGCTCTCGCGGCTGATGTCTTTGGATTGGTATAACTTCATTTAAACCTTCTCATTCATGTTACAAAAAGCCTTTGTTTTGCCAAAGGTTTCCTCTTTGTCTGCTTGAGTTAAGAAATGAAACTAAAAATTAAATTTTAAAAACAATGAGCAGTGTTAAAATAGGAATGTCATCTTTCTGAATAACATTTTTCTTTCTGCTTGGGCCACTGAAGTGCTGACTCTGCTCTCTACTATGGATTGCTGCAACTTTATTACCCTATGAAGCCTCAATAACACCACACCTGCTCGCACTAAACATACCATCAACGTTGTCACATGCAAGTGGTTCCTTGGAATGGGACATGGTTGATTTGGGAGCAGCAACCATCCCATAATCCTTTTCTTTTTATTGTTTTTGCGGTTGATCTGAGGGCAGCAGACTGGAGTTTAGAAGAAGATGACGTCCTCCTTGTTGAGGTCTTCTGTATTGATCTTGTAGGGTGGCGGCATGCTGTGGCTGTGGCTGTGGCTGAGCCCGTGAACATTTACCTGGACATTGGCATTTGGACTGAGGCCCTGCGGCTGCAGATGGGACTGGAACTGGAGGGAGCCGGTGCCCTGCAAGTGGGGAAGGATGGTGGGAGGATGCATGGAGGGCTGAGGATGGGACTGTGCCGGAGGCATGGGGAGCTTCTGAACATTTGGAGGGTGGGAGGTGCTGATGGAGGAGGTGGACTGGGTGTCTGGTCCAGTGTTGTCTGAAGGATTGAGTTGATCTGTCAGACACATAAGAAAGGCTATTAAGAGAACAAAGGCACAAAATAGCATAAAAACTAGCAGCAGATTAGTCATTAGTACCTGTTTAATACAGCTGGGTTTAGTCAGCCTAACTGCAATCTATCACTTGAAATCCTGCCAGGGGTTTTTTTTGGCAATGGTAACTGAGGGCACAGGATTAAAGTGTTAAAATGTCTGTGTCAGCAGTACAGCCTGCCATTAATCACAGTGAAGCATGGGAAACTGATAGGTGTTTACACAGGGTGAGGCTGGGCATGAAGGTAAGCTTTAGAGAGAAACGTGATCGGGTGGGGTCCGGTTTGCCCAGGTGGAGAATGTGTGTCTCATGTTTGTGTCTGTGAGAACCAAGTTAAATAATGCAGTAAGCAAAGACAGACTAGAGGAGACTGTGTTTGGGTGTGTCCTGACGGAGCGTGTGTGTGTGTGTGTGTGTGTGTGTGTGTGTGTGTGTGTGTGTGCGCACATGAACAGTTTGTGTGTATAAAAAGGTACCTGTGTGGTGATGCAGGGAGTGAGGCTGAGGAGGGGCTGACTGCGAGAGCTGCTGGTGGGGGCTGATGGAGCGCTTGGCCTTGAGGGCGTGGTCGTCTCGAGCGGACATCTTCGGCGGCAGCATCTGCTTCATATCCACTGAGGCTGTGGGGGGGGGGGATAAGGAGCAAAGAAAGGAAGAGACAAACAGAGAGAGAAGGTGATTTAATTGTAAAATTACATTGCATTGGTAAATTAGAGCAGCCTAGCCTCTCTCAGGCAGCTATTTGATATATCGGAGGGTTGACCCAATTTAGACAGCTAATGTGATCCTAATGAGCCACTTAAATCATGCTGATCAGGTCAAGCTCATGTCAGGCACAGATGGCTTGTATATCAATGACAGTAAGCAAGAAAAATCAATTTTAAAACTGAAAACGCTGCACTGTTATACATCACCTGCAGAGAGGAGAAAACCTCAATGAAACACTCAAACACATTTAGAAAAAGAGTACTTTTACGATACTTCTCTGTTAGTATGAGTTGGCATCTGATGCTTTTTAAAACAGAAAACACAAACATCAAAAAAAACAACGTGTGCTCTTGTTGAGGGGCAAGCTGGTAGAAATAACTAATAAGTGTAACAGAAAAGTCACACACTCCACCCTCTCCTCTCCACACTCCTGCACGCTCTCCCTTTGTTTCCTGTGTCAGAATAAACATACAGAGGATGGCGTTTTCCCCCTGACAAACTATTCATATTCATTCACTATTCACACTTTGCATACACTGTGACATTGCAGGATGATTAGAGTCTGAGTGCTATGTCCATGAAAATATCAGTTACAAGACTGCAATACATGCACGCAGTAAAAAAATAAAAAAAATAAAAATCATATTCAATTTGTAGATGTAGATTAAGATAAAACACACTAGAGCTGCAACGATTAGTCGATTAAACGAAAATAATAGAGCTGAAAAATAATAATGTATCATTTGAGTCTTTTCTAAAGCAAAAATGCCAAACATTGAATGGTTCCAGCTTCTTAAATGTGAGAATTTGTCAATTTTCCTTCTCCTACATTGTAATAAATCTAATATTATTAAGCTTTAGACCGTTCTTCAGCCAAAAAACAATAGATTTGATGATGTCATCTTTAGCTGTAGGAAATTTTTGTGGATGTTGTATGGACCAAACAAGTAATTGATAAATCAAAAATGAAAATAATTTGTTAGTTGCAGCCCTATAATGCACACCTATGAATATGTATATTACTAACCGTCTATGAAACAGACTCCATACATAGAAATGAGAGCACTTCAATTACTGTTGACTCTTATTATCAGGAGTACAGAATCATACGAAGGAAGACACTCACACACGTCACATCAGGTCACATGGTACCTTTTTAAAGAGCAACTCAAAATCCACGAGCTTGTCAGGGTTCAGTGTTTTGCTCAGAGCTACCCTGACAGACTTATGCGGATTCAACCTGTGACCACGTGGTATCAAGATTGAAGTCTAACTGCTTACCAGTGCTGTCAGTGCGATGTGAGGCTTTGCCAATCTTGCCTCCTTTCCCTTTGCCGCTGCTGAAGGTGGCCAGCTTGGTGGGGATCTGCTGCTGCACCCCCACCGGTTTGTGCAGCTGGTTGGTGGTGCTGAAGAGATGAAGTGGTACCTCTGTCTTCAGCGGCAGGGTGGAAGAGCTTGCCTCTCGCCGCAACATCACTTCAGGGCGCTCTGGATAGTCGGCTGGTGCAACAGACAGGCTGGAGCGCACCAGGGGCTTCTGAGGCGGGGGCAGGTCAGAGACACTGATGGAGTTGGCGAGACCAGAGGACATGAGGAGCTCTCCGTTCAGACTGCCAGACAGAGGAGGCACCTGGAGGAGACGAAGACTATACGTTATTTGCTGAGAGGTGACTGAAGACACCATCATGAAAGACTAAGACAAAGACAGCTTCCCAACTCTGCACTGTAATTATCCATATTTGTGGTCGGATTCTGTTTGAGTTTGGAGTTGTAGAACTTGTCAGGTTTGCATGTCGTATGTGTATATGTGTGTAAGCAGTCTGCACTGTTTATTTAAAATAACAAAACAACTTAAAACAGCTTCTTAAGAGTACAGAAAACACACACGCACACACAGAGATACACTATAAATCATCTGTGTGACGCCTTGCCATTACAGACACACAATTTGTTGAGGAGCGGGGTATTTATGGGCTAAAGAGGGAATCAGAAACACATGCGACTCTTTCTGCTGAGCACACAGTTTGGCAACAGGCTTTTGATGTGTTCCAAGAGGCTCAAGGACAATGTGCGCACACACACAAAATGAGAAACATAAAACCCTTAATAGTCCCTGTGCACATAAAGGCGTGTCTAACAAAGCAGACAGGGCTGTTAGACAAGCAGGGGAACAAGAAAATGGCTCTCATGACATCAGTGGATAAAAGACACTGACTGCATTGTCCACTTAATTACTAGACTGAAGGAAAGATGATCTACAGATCGAGTCAACATTATCATCCAATCTGCATTCAGTGAGATTGACTAGGAGGATTTCTGCAACAATGGAGTGGTGTAGTGTTTGTATGTGTTAGTAATCCCACATGTGTTGCATTACGTGAACTATAAAAACACATACAAGACAAGTCCTTCTACTATCCTGATGCAATGTGTTGCAGAAGGATATTTATCATACATTAAATTAAACATGAAATATAATCTGAATTAGATTTGCATGTACATATAGCAACATAAGAGTATTGATGTTTTGGCTGATTGCAGCCAAGAGACTAATCTTAATGGATCCCTGTTTCCAAAGATGAATTGCTCCAATGGTCTCAGTCATACAGAAAAAAACGCATCTGTCAGAAAATATTCCCTGAGAAAATTCTTTATAATTCAGGGCCCATTTATTTCCCATCTAGACAACTGTAAGGTGTGAATGAGTGACTGACTGGTTATTTCAGACATACTGTGTAACACTCTGTGTATACTATATAGCAGCTTTTTGTCCCTATGTGTGCCTGCTCATTGTGTATTATCATGTATTATGCCTTTTGGTTTAGATTTTCAAAATAAATTAGAAAAATACTAACAGTCCAGGTTATTTCCATCAGGCCTGGAAAGAACCAATATTCAGACTCAAGAAGATTCATTACCTACTGTAACTGCAGGTCAAATATGTGCATAATTAAACCTCATTAATTTTAACACTTACCAAAATCCAAATCATAGTTTGACCAGTGTATGCGTTTTGTTTTTTTTGAGCAGCCAATAGCTAATATTTAGGGTCTTTATACATTTTGTCTATTAGACCAATTTCACAGAGTAACATTTCACAAAGATGTTGTTTGTTTCTTTGACTTAAAATCCCAGCAGCTTTGAAAAGCTTCCGAAACATGTGATCGTAAAAGTGTTCACTAAAACGATATGAGGATGAATAATAATACACATTCATTCATTACGAGGAATCAGATATAGGTGTAACTAAAGTAAAAGGTTTCCAATAAACAACAGACTGGTAATATAACATTTAATAAATTAGTATGTCACATTGATTCAGCAAACCAACATCAGAGCTAATGACACAACTGACCTGTATCCGACATTTTTAAAAAAGGCCAATATCACCATAATACAATATATCACCGTACAAATAACAGTCAGTTAGTCTAACACCAGTTTGCAGCCCACATGTTACATGATTGATGATGATGCAGAATATATCCTGAACACATGAGGACTGTGTTTTACAAGCCGTGTGTGTGCGTGCGTGCGTGGAGACAGTAGCTTCCCCCAGTTGTAACAGCAGAGCATGACGGGACGACCCGGAGCAGAGAGGGGACCTGCAGTGGGGAAAGTCTCCATACATCCTTCCCTAAATTCCCCTTTCTTCTTTCCCTCCATCATTCTTCCTCTTTCAGCACTCACTCATCTTGGCACACAGATGTTGCACTGTTCCCAGAACAAGGTCCACGGCAGTAAACCGTGCGGAAGCTGCAGAGCACAAACAGCTCCGACTGACAGCACATAAACAATTAGCACTGGCTGCCTTCCAGGCTTCTGTTAATGACAGGCTTGGACTAACTAATTATACAGCCAGGTTCCTCTCATCCTTAAAACTGCCTGGATACGCCCACATCATACATATCTCCACTAACACTGCACAATGTGTTGCCTTGTGCACAATGGACACCAGTGGGAAGGAGATACTGGTTGTTGAATCTTACCTGGACTAGGGCTAGGATTATTTTCATTATCGTTTAGTCTATAAAATGTCACAAAATTGTGAAAAATGCTCAGCACAATTTCCCAGAGCCCAAAGTGACATCTTCAAATTGCTTCTTTTGTCCAACCAACAGTCCAAAACCCAAAGGCTCTTCATTTACTGTCATAAATGACAAAGAAAAGCAGCAAGTCCTCACATTTAGGAATGTTACTTGAATCAGTAAATGTTTCACATTTTTGCTTGAAAAATGATTGAAACGATTAATCGATTATAAAAATAGTAATTAATTTTCCTTCGATTGACTATTCGATTAATCGACTAATAGCTGCAGCTCTAACCTGGACTAGATGATGTGTGGAACAGTAACGTGTGTAAAATATTGACTTGAATGAGTTTCTACGGGCCGTGTGCAGCTCTGATCTGTGGTGAATCCATGAGATTAGCAAACACTGTAGTCTTAAATCTGTCTAATTCCAAATCAAATTATGTCTAAGGAATTCACACAGTTTATAAATATGATAATCACACAGAGTAAATACTGTTTTTTTATGAAGTTTGGTGATGAGCAATGACTCAGCTATTTATACAATGATTCAGTGTCAGGTCTCCTGGGGCTAAACATCACATCAGAGCTGAAAAGATTGATTATTGACAGAAAATTTTAATAATTCATTAATCTTCATGAAGATTAGTTGCTTTTATCTGTTTTATATCATTGTAAATGGAACACCTTTGGGTTTTGAATTGTTGATGGAACAAACAAGACATTTGAAGTCGCATGGACTCTGGAGAGCTGTGATAAACATTTTTCACTGTTCTGACATTTTATAGACTTTAGAGCTGCAAAGATGAATGGAGTAGCCTTCTGACAGATAATTAATCAGCAACTCCTAATATTGGATTAATCATTCAAGTTTTCAAGCAAAATACCAAAGAGATTCTTAAATGTGATAATTTGCTGCTTATTCTTGTTATTATGGTGGATTGAATATGTTTGGGTTTTAGGTGTTTGGTCGGACAAAACAAGACATCTGATGACATCACCTTGGACTCTTCTTCACAGTTTTCTGATGTTTTATAAACCAAACGATCGATTGATAATCTGCAGATTAATCGATAATGAAACTGGCTGGAAACAGAAAAGTGCAGCTCAGTCTGAACGCAACTTACTTTTTTCTCTCAGAGCAAACTAACTCAAACTATGAGTAATTTGCCAGTATCTGAGTTGAAGGAAGCTACAGAATAGCACTGCACACAGTGTACAGCAAACAGGTGGGACAGCTACAGTGACAGATGGCGTAGAAAGAAAATATCTGCCCTTGAGCTCTGTGTTCTGTCTTAGCTTCGCAAAGCAAATGCTGCCGGCTGATTATAGAAGAAGGGAGTCACAGGCATCTAGGTGTGTGTGAACATAGTGAGGGTGTTGATTAGGGATGGGGGTCGTTAATTTTTATTGATATTGATACCATCGAGACTGCTTAATGATCCGAGTCTTTATCGATACCACTATCAATTTCTGTTATTTGGTGAAAAGACGAGACGACAATAAATTCTTAAAAGAACTGGTATTCTTAACTGTGAGTCTTTGACTGTTTTCTGAACAAAATTAAGTTTGCCTAGCCTTCAATAAACACTGCTGATGCAGGGCATTTATATTAAAAGGAATACACAGGGACCCTCCAACATAGGGAATAACTAAGAGAATAGCAAAATAATGTATCAGCAGCAATAAATGTCCAACAATGTTAAGGAACAAATATTTTTATTGCATCATAGGACGCATATATTTTTTTTGTGAACATCCTTTTTAGTGATACATTTGGAAGCGGGTCCTTATACAACCGGGTCTCGATCCCCATCCCTAGTGTTGATGGGTAAAGAGTTGCTTATTGGGGGGGGTTTCAGACCACAGGAACACACTTGGACAACAGCATCATAAATCAGCCTGGAGAGTGAGGCCAAAGAGGGGAAGTTTTACGACTGAATGTTTCTCTTGAGTTTTGCCAACCTTCCCATGTTTTAGCTATGTTCTCTGTCATGTTCCTGTAGTTACTCACAGCAGGCAGGAATCCAGTTTTACAGTTTTCTGCTCTTGAGCACAAAGCAGGAGTTGTTAAATGGAGTGCTTTGCCTAAAGGCAATTCATTGATGCATATCCCCTTCAAGACTGTCCCAGTACTCCGAAGATTGAACCTTTGAGCTTGTAGTCATGAGCACAGCTTCTATCCTTTAGGTTTCCTTCCATTAAATACGATTTTCTTATTTTTGACATTCATTCTTGCTATGTTGTGCAGGTAATTTCTCTACTTGGCTGTTTACTTTCTTATCAAATCCCCAAAACTTTGTAACCTTGATTATGACACGCTTTGTGACTTTGCAATCACAGGACTATTGAGCGATCAGACCCGAGACTCTAAACTGGGGCAGAGCCAATAAAAAAAAGCCTGAGCCCGATGCATTCCTTATCAACCGTATATCAGATGAAATAGCACATGAAAGAGAAGCTCCTCTGAAGTCAGGACATGCCGCAACTAGCACCGTTCTTGCGCAAACACTCACATGTTTCCAAAACACACACAAACACACACAGAGGCATGTCTTTTTTTATGAGGTCTAATGATAACTCTATGGGTTTGCTGATGAGTCTTAATGTTGGGTGGTGGTGATTAAATGTCTGCTGATATCAGGCTGGCTCAGAGCCTGGAACAGATCCTGAGGTTGCAGCTGATGAAAAGACAGTTTGATGTGTTTGACGCAGAGGGGGAACAAACCACTTCCAAATCTCCCATAACCACAGCCAAGAAAGTCCCATAGCAGAGCCAACAGCATAGAACTTCAACACATACATCTGCATGTGTACAAAACACACAAACGCGCTATTTAGCTGATCTAAAACAAATATTATGGGCATGATTTAATGGGGTGCTGAGCGCTGATAGGGTCTAGATCTGACCCACTTCAGCTCTCATCTTGCAGTCCATGTAACAATTAAACAAACAAACCACACAGCAATCTTATTCACCATCACTATTTCAGTGAGGGCCTCTGTGATTACAAGGGTCCCTGCATTACTCATCACAGCAGATTAGTTCAGCCAGAGGCTCCATCGCTTCACAAGACCAGAGGCTGTGGTTTTCACTGTGAAGTGTTCTAGGTACATCTCACAGTCAAAGGCCTGCCTTCTGCAGCCAGTAATGAGATGATAAACGCAATATGGTTGTGTTGTGTATGTCTTGAGTTAAGAATCCAATTAAGGAATGTCACTGAAAGGTCTTGTTACCATGAAATCTTTGGGATAGTTGATAGGTAGCCAGATGTCAGAAGATGTTATGACTAAAGCTGCAGGATATATATATATATATATCTATATATCTATCTATATATCTA
>LKNJ01005777.1:0-21390 GCA_002120245.1 Maccullochella peelii
TCTCTCTCTCTCTCTCTCTCTCTCTCTCCCTTGCTCTCTCCTCTCTCTCAACCCAACCAGTCGAGGCAGATGACCTCCCACCCAGAGTCTGGTTCTGGTCCTGGTTCTGCTCGAGGTTTCTGCCTGTTAAAAGGGAGTTTCTTCTTGCCACTGTCGCCTAGTGCTTGCTCTTGGTGGGAATTGTTGGGTCTGTAAAAATAAAGAGTCGGTCTAGACCTGCTCTTTATGAAAAAGTGCCCTGAGATAACTTTGTTATATGTCGCTATATAAATAAAATTGATTTGAATTGAAAGTATAATTTTTACCTCTGAAATGTAGTAGAAGTGGAGTAGAAGTATAAAGTTAAAGCATAGAATGGAAATACAGGTAAGTAGTACAGGTACCTCAAAACTGTATTCACGTAATATACTTAAATAATAATAATAGTTAGTTTGCTGGTTGCTGGTTGCCATGGATACAGTAATTTACAATTTACTCAAGTACTGTACTTAAATACAATTCTAGTACTTAACTAATTCAATTTAATTCAGTTTCATTTATATAGCGCCATATCATAATAAAGTTATCTCAGGGCAATTTTTCATAAAGATTAGACCAAGTCCTTATGTTTACAGAGACCCAACAATTCCCACCAAGAGCAAGCACAAGCGGCAAGGAAAAACTCCCTTTTAACAGGCAGAAACCTTGAGCAGAACCAGGCTCTGGGTGGGCGGTCATCTGCCTAGTTTTTTAACTTTATGCTACTTTATATTCCTACTCTGCTGCATTTGCAGATTAAGTGTGTGTAGACATGGCAAACAAAAGAAAAGTGTACGTAACCTTTATTTAATCAAGTCATATTGAGATCAAGATATTTTTTGCAAGAGAGACCTGAATAGCAGAGCGAAAGAAGGCAAACAAAAAACAGACAAACAAAACGCATTAACATACAAAGAACATAGCCAGACATACAACATCAGAGTCAATAACAGACATTACTAAATAGATTCAAAGTTAAAAGTTTAAAATCAGCCAGTGGGATGATCCTTTTTAACTGAAAATGTGCAAAGTAGTGAAATTCAGTACACTGTATACCAGAGAGGTAACTCGAGTCAAACACTCCTGGGATCTGGTCTGGTGAGCACTGGTTTTAAATATGAAAAGAGAAGTGAGTGAGAAGGAGACTTTTATAAATAAAAATGATACAGTGTAGTTCTGTTCTTGTTGATAGTGAAGACCAGCAAACTTTTCATATAGTTCACAGTGATGAGTATGACATTTATCTCCTGTAATGAAACGCAAAGCACAATGATAAACAGCATCAAGTTGTTTTAAGGTAGAGCGAGCAGCATAAGAATAAAGGATACCTCCTTAATCAAGCACAGACATGATGGTTGACTGTACAATAATTTTCCTGTTCTCAAGACAGAAACATGCTTTATTCCGATATAAGAAACCCATTAGGAAGTATCCCAGCAGTCTAGGCCTATGGCAACATAACTAAGGGGTGGCTCAGGGCTCACCTGAGTCAGCCCTACTATAAGCTTTATCACAAAGGAAAGTCTTAAGCCTATCTTAAATGTGAGGAGGGTGTCTGCCTCCCGTACAAAAATTGGAAGCTGGTTCCACAGAAGAGGAGCTTGATCAATCAGTGTGGAGTTTTTCATATCAAGCCTAGATGGTTTGGCGATCAGCTGCGAGAGATTCAAATTAGTGTTTCAGTTTACATGACTTATTAGCGAGCCAGTTAATATGTGAATCGACAATGATATGAAGCTATGAGGCGGTGTAAGTTGACGGAAGATTCAGTGCCTCACTGTTTGCAGAAGGGGGGTGATAAATTGCTATTATAAGATAGCATTCACCAGTAAAACTTAAATCCAACACATGGTATTCGTAACAGTTGGGAATAAGGGATGATGCGAATTCAAAGACACTGAGACAACTGTTTGTGTAGATCACAACTCCACCACCCCTGTCACACCTGAAAGCACTATGACCATCAATGGCTATGTTTGCATTTAAAACCTTATTTGTGAGCCATGTAAGGACTAAAATGTGTGAATTAAAGGACTTCTGTTCACTGGACCCAAACACAAAACTCGAACCAGGTGGGTGTAGGATAAAGCTGTTTTAATCAGCAACATGTACAAAGGTCCAGGAGTTGAGGGAGTAGCTTGGTGGCAGTCTTCGGGGTTTTGGACCGTGGCATAGCGTGGCGGTCTGAGCTCGTCCGTGGTGTACGCTGGGGTCCGGGTGATCAGGCAAGGCAGAGCAGGTGACAGACAGCAAAGGTTCTGCGGCAGAGAGCAGACAAAAGTTACCACACAAGCAAGACTAAAGCTCATACTTAACTTGGTTTGATGCATAAGGAGCCGTGACGATGTACCATACAAGTAGACAGGACAATCTGGTGATGAGTAACCGTCTCTGCCTGGTATAAGAATCCTTCGTCTGATGAGGGTAGATGAGTCGCAGGTGTGTGTCGCCAGCAGAGACAGATAGTCACGCCCCTTAACCCAGATTCTTGACAGACAGACACGCACATAACCCCCAGACAGACACCACCCAGCTGACAGGATAACCAGCCCCCTAATGGTTCCTAACAAAATGTCTGGTGGCAGCAGTGACAAAGTCTAATTTGGGCAGGAGGCTTCTTGTCCCTTGCGTGATTTAAGATTATGGAGAGTTTCTAATTCCGACATACCTTTATTGATGGGGGAGATTAAGGTGCTTGTATATACTGTATATATATTGTGGTGGCGGAGTGTGGTTGATTGAGCTCAGTTGCAGAGGAAAGAGTGGGGGAGTGGCTCAGAGAGTCAGCACCAGCATCCTAAGCAACACAGCTGAGAAGAGTTAATAATCAAGGCTCTTTCTATTTAGTAGTGGCAGGGACTGGAGAAGAGGGGATGCACACATGACAAGCACCAGTGAAAAGGAGAAGAACCCCAGTGGAAGTGAACAAGTAAATATCCGTGCGCCCGTGTGAGTAAAGTGGTGTGTGGCAGAATGTCGGAGCAGCCGACCGTACAGCCTGTAGCTGCACTCGGGCAGATGCTGGGGGAATTAGCGGCGATGCACCGCGAGCAAGCGGCGATAAACCGGCAGCAGATGGAGATGCCCATGCAGACCCAGGTACTGGAGCACCTGCTGGCCTGGGCGACCCAACCACCAGCTCTCGCCACAGCCACTCCGCACAGTGGCCTCTCCCTCCCCAAGATGGCTGCCATGGACGATCCCCAAACATTTTTGGAAATGTTTGAGGCCACAGCGGAGGTGTGCGGATGGCCGGCCGCGGAGTCGGTGGTACGCCTGCTTCCGCTGCTGACAGGGGAAACCCAGACCACAGAGGTCAGCCTACCGGCGTCCTCAAGGAGTAGTTACCCAGCTGTCCGGAGGACCATCCTGGATAGGTTGGGTCGCCACCCAGAGGACCACCGCCGTTGGTTCCTGGGGGACCCAACTAGATCCAGCAGTCCGCCCCATCGCCTATGCCCAGCAACTGAGGGATGACGCCTCTCTCTGGCTGGAGCCGGGGAACTCGGCGGGGAGCAGCGGATGCTGGAGCTGGTGGTCCTCGACGAGGGACGGCCATCGGCAACCCCCCGCCCCGTGCTGGCCCCACATCGGAGAGCTCTAGACACCAAGACTGGCTGGCCCAGGGGTCTGGCTCGGTCCCCTGCTACCAGCAGGGCAAACGCACCGGTCCTCCCCTCCTATCCCCAGGTCTCCGCCACTCTGGGCACTGGCTTCAATCCACCAAGGGTCCCTCAAATGCCTGGGCTGGAGTGTTGGAGGTGTGGTCGGCCCGTCTACAATTTAGAGGGTTGTTATAGTTTTTAACAGTCATACTTCACACTTGTCATGTAGCAGGTTTGGGAGTTAATAATGATGTGGGATAGCTGGGCTCCTGGTAAACAAGAAGCGACAACCATAAGCATTGATACATGCTGAACCATGGATGAGCCCACGAGAAGGTAGGAAGGAGTGCGAGTCAACGCTTTCAGCTCTCGTTGGTCCAAGATGCCGCCATTCTGCGTCGGGGCCAATTTAGGGTGGAGTCCAGTTTCTCTACAGTGGTGGAAGCAGCAGAACCCAGGGTGAAAAGGCAATAAAGGAGACGCTCATGTTCTTAAATCTGGTATGGAATGGAGATCCCCCTGCTCTGAGATTCCCTGGCTCAGGTGAACACATCGCTCACAGTCAGATAGAGAGTTGAGTGGAGGCATAATTCCACTGAATGGGTTGTTAGTCGTGATAATGATACAAAAGTGTATATAGCAACAAAACTCAAGTTGTGACCCAATGACCCAATTATTGCTACCTAGGTTCCCTATGATTCGAACTATTACTCTATCATGTCTACCTGTTGCTAATCCAATCATGAAGGCACTAAACTAATCTGTTATGCTATGTGTGATGTCACGAGAGGTTGCGTCATCGAGGGCAAATACATTCCCGCCAGATGGTTGCGTCAGGGACTACAAACCATCATGGCCGACGGGAAAAGACTACAAATCCCAGCTGTGGAGCAGCCAGGATGAGGGCTGCGACACAGCTGAGCCATATGAGCTGATTGACCGACTGATTGAGAGGAGGTGAAAAGACAAAGGACTCAGTAGCGACGGGAAGGAGAAAGGGAGAGGAGCACAGAAGAGGGAAGACAGGTGTTGTTTGGATGAGATAATAGTGAATTGAACTTTTGAGAAGCGAACTGAACGCTAAAGATACAAGACTTATTTTTCGTATGGATTTTGCTTTTGTATAAGAATACCTGACGTACATTGTCAAAGACGGCTGAATACAGTACATTTAAGTTGGAAATCCATATTTGTTGTCCTTATTTTGGCACCCACGACTTACAAAGATACAGCAGGAAAGATCTCAACCTCTCACGACGTCACATATGTCACAC
Organism: Maccullochella peelii; assembly: GCA_002120245.1. Taxonomy (NCBI): domain Eukaryota; kingdom Metazoa; phylum Chordata; class Actinopteri; order Centrarchiformes; family Percichthyidae; genus Maccullochella; species Maccullochella peelii. Next base: position 4,898 of record LKNJ01005777.1, read on the forward strand.
AAATTCTTTCTCCTCACTTATGATTTATTGCCAAGTAGGTTTTCACATAAAAGGAATTTGCTTTGGTGTATTAGTGCATAAATCAGCATAGTAGAGGAAAAAAAAAAAATTATACAGATATATAAAATAAAGCCAATAAAAAGCAAGTCAAGAATACAAATGTAAAATAGAGAATTTAGCAATTAACAATGTGAAGAAATATAAATAAGATAAAATTAGAAAAACTGTACTATAATATGAAGAGCTGTACATTTTGTGCAAATATTAACTGAGGGATATGCAAAAGTTCACAGTATGCAGTGTGTCTTGAGGCTTACGTTAATATAACATATAGTATAGCTATGTCACTAACCTAATTTCCTTTGAATTTTCTTCACTTATGTTGCCTACTTATCACTATCTTACTAGTAGTCACTAGTTGTTTCCACCCACTCACCAACTCCACATTGTAGTTATTCACCCATAGCAACCACAGAAACTATAGCAAGGGAAGTACAGGAGCTGATTTTACAGGTATTTGAGTCCCCTGAATGATACACTTCTTCACCACCAGAGAACAGATAGATCAATGAGGAGAAATGGTCTTGGAGCAACATCAGCTTGTTTGATTATCCAGGCTGAATATGATAGTTAGCAAAACTTGCTATATTAATTGTGTTATATTGTGAACCATTTCCTCTATTTTTAGCTGCAACCGGCTCCTTTTTGCTGTGTGATGAGATTAAACTAGGTGGATACCAGCAGCCTGTTTGGTATAGCATGGTAGGATCGGAGGTAGCTGGGAGCCATACCCTGCTGGTAACTGCTCACTGTCTGAAAACACCTTAAGGCACTCTGCACCAAAAGAGACCATTTTTCTTTAAGCCATTTATTTTCAATAACTATTTTCTCAAACATTTAAAAAATGTCCACAGGATTTTCATCAAAATGTGTAGTAGAGTGTGTGCCTGCTTAATATCAAAAGCTGGCTAAGCTCTAACTTTATCTAAATTTGTGCCAATTCCTTTTCATGGACCCTATCCAGAGCTTTCTCCTTTTCTCTCTGCTCTTTCCTGTTCATTTTGTCATTTTGTTGTTGTCTTGGTGTTTTCACTTGCTTTCTCTGTGTGCTATTTTCTTTTCTTGCTCTGCTCTTTCCCCTTTTTCCCTTACCAAATATACTCAAAACTAGGAGCCAGTATTAAGAGTATGTATTAAGTTCTTTTACAACTCTTCTTCCTGCTCTGCAAATGCGAATAACTGCTCCTTTCGGAGTCATCTAAACTGCGTGCAGGTCATATCCTCAAATCCTAACATGGATTTATCCAAATCAGAAGTCATTATGCCAACAGATGCTGAATCACAAACAACCGCGCATTAAAATGCCCCATGAAAATCAATACTGAACCACATCCACCAAACACATATAACAAGCTACAAACAAGGTACATTTGTCATTCTACAACACAGGGCTACACAATGAAATTAAAGTTGTACCCCCTTCATGCTACACACACAGAGCACACATACAAATATGCAAAATCAGAATAGAATAAAAATAAAAACAATATACTGTATACAGTTACTTATAAAGGTAGTGGTATGGTAATGTGCAAAACCAGCATAACAGAAAGTTCCATGTCATTTATTTATGGTGGAGTACGGAGGATGAGGTGGAGTGGAGGATTCTCACAGCCTGAGGAAAGAAGCTGCTCTGTAGTCTGCTGGTATGACAGCGGATACTTCTGTATTACTTGCCAGACAGCAGCAGGGTGAACAGGCTGTGGCTGGGGTGTGTATTGTCTTTTAGTATTTTTTAAGATCTGCGCAGGCACCTCTGTAATGCTGATTGCCAGGCACCTGAAACTGTTCACCTGCTCCACCTCAGCTCCACTGATGTAGACAGGGGTGTGTGTCTTTGCCTCCTTTTTCCTAAAATCAACAATCAGCTCTGTGGTTTTGCTGATGTTGAGCAGTAGGTTGTTCTCTGTGCACCACTCTGCAAGATTGTTGATTTCCTCCTGATATGAATTTGCATCGTTGATTGTAATCCGGCCAATGATGGTAGTGTTGTCCGTAAACTTCACAACAGAGTTCTCTCAATGTCTGGGATTTCAGTCATGGGTATACAGCATGAACAGGAGGGGGCTGAGCACACAGCCCTGGGGGGCTCCGGTGTTGAGCACTAGAGTGGAGGAGGTGTGACCGCTAAGTTTGCCAATCAATTTCATGGGAGAGATTGGGTTGAATGCACTGAAATCAATAAACAGCATTCTGATGCATGTGTTGCTATTTTCAAGGTGTGTGAAGACTGAGTGGAATGGAGATGGCATCCTCTGTGGATCTGTTGATTCTGTATGCTGGTGAGGGTCCGGACTACCTGGGATGTTACTTTTGATGTGCTGGAGAACCAGTTTCTCAAAGCACTTCATAAGAATGGAGGTGAGTGCCACAGAGTGGTAGTCATTTCGACTAGTCACTGCAGACCTTTTCGGTATAGGGATGATGGTGGTCGTCTTGAAGCATGTGGGAACAATTTCCTGTGACAGTGATATGTTAAAAATGTCAGTAATGACATCAACTAGCTGACTGGTACATGTTCTTATTACTTTATAAGTGAAGTCCATTTACCATTTACATGGCCAGGGATGTTATCAGGCCTCACTTTACTCATATTCACTCTCAGCAGGATTCTGACACTGGCCGGTCTTCTGGAGGCGGAGTACACTTGACAGCTGACTCTTTGTTGAGGAGGTCAAAGTGGGCATAAAATGTGTTATGTTCATCTGGCAATGTGGCCTTACACATGTTGGGGTCACTCCTGCTTTTGTAGCCTGTGATGGTCTGGATCACTTACCACATACAGTATCTTTGGTGTTGAGGTTTCTCTCCAGTCTCTCCTGATGTCTCATCATCAACACATTTACTAATGTATGATGTCACTGTTGATGTACATTCCTCAAGGTTGATATAGTTCTCCTGGGTGGTGGCATCTCGGACCATGTGCCAGGCTGTGCCCTTAAAACCGTCCTGCAGAGCTGCTGTTGTTTTATCTGTTCACACTGTTTTTTTTTTTGGATGGTTTGACCCTTTTAATCAGCTAGGAGTAAGTAGGCAGGAAAAGCAGGTGAATATGGTATGATTGACCAAAATGGGGGTGGGGGAGGGCTTTTTATCTGCCAAAAATGTTTGTGTAAACATGGTCCAGGATATTCCCCTGGTGGGGGAGCTGGCATGCTGGTGAAATATAGGTAAAACAGTTCTTAAAATCGCCAGCTACAATAAAAATACCATCAGGTTGTTTTGTCATGTGACTGCTGATGACCTCATAAAGTTCCTGTAGTGCATTTATTGAATTTGTGTCAACAAAAACACTGGTGAACTCTGTGGGCAGATAGGGTCGACATCTTAACATTATAATCTTGACATCTGGGGAACATAGTCCATCACTGACTACGTTTGAGCACCAAGAATCATTGATGTGAACAGAGTCCCTCTCCCCTCTTCTTACCGGAGTCTTGTGTTCTGTCGGCGTAGAATATGGTCTGCCCGTCAAGTGCAATAGCTTGATTTGGAATGTTGTGATGAAGCCAGGTAAAAATGTGGGCACAACAGTCTTTGTTTTCCCGTTGCTGAGTCTTATTTCATCCATTTTATTTTCCTGTGACTGGACACAGAAGTAGGCTGGGTAGTGGAATAGCCTTGGGTCCAAGCTGGATTATCTTAGCTGTTTTTGAAGGAGCTACTGGCCGCCGCATCTGCACGCGCCACCGTCACCATGGTAACAACCGCAGGTATTTACATTACAATTGCTGACACACTAGAACAGCCTCACGTTTTATCAGAATTGAATCACAAATGTGTCTCAACACACTGTCAGCAACGTGTTCCACCAACTGTTAACTCAAAAGAAACAAAAAGAAGAATAACTGATGAGTCCCTCAAACTAAACCCAAAACGCTGTCCTCTCAGATTGCTTACTAGCATCCTGCAGCTAATGCTACTGCTAAAATAGCATGCAATGCTAAACAGATACAAAAGAAGTGTCAGGGTGCTCGGTGGAGGACTCAAATGCAGGACACAACTCACAGGTATGTATGAAAGCAAGCTCTTTTACTAGAATGAGTTCAGGTTCGGTACATGGGTAGACAGTCAGAAATACAAGCAACGGGATCCAAATCAGCAAGCAGAGGGCGAGGTCGAAACACGGGCAAGGGTCGTCACGGGAAGGAGGCACGAGGAAGGACGCTGGAAAGGCTGGCATATTTGGCAACACAATCTGGCACCAGAGCAGGGAGTGACTGGTGCTCCAAGGCCAGGTGTACTGATGAGCACAGGTTTCTTCAATGATGGTTATTGCCGTGGGTGGGAACCTGACCAGACAGGAAATGCGTAAATCTGCAATGACACATATGATGATTATTTCAGAGTAAAACAGGAAATGTAAAGAACTGCCCCAAGTCTGCTACTGCTCTGGTCCAGGCCTGACAAGAAGAGCAAGTTAGCTTAAAAAAGGAAAGAAGCTTTTCTCCCCTGGATCAAAAAGGACATTCAATAATGCATCACAATATGAACAGCTGTCAGTTCGCAATGTGTTTGTGTTTACATGTCTAGACATTGCCTATATTGGGCAGATCTGTGAATCAACATTTTGTCACTGCAGCGACAAAGCAGTCATAGGCTTGGCAGGTCGGATAATTACTCACAGCAGTTAAACTGAAGTAAATATACTGTGATATTCTCCATGCAGGAGAGGCAGTGGAGAAGTCTGTTGTTTAGAGAGATGCTCACTTTTTAGTCAGATGGGTGGCATCATGTCATAAAATGGATTAAAATAAGTACTGCTCATCAGATTAGAAGAGATTTACTCAGCCAGTAAATAGGGAGATGGATGGATATAGAGAGTGTGTTTGAGCAGGTTGGATGCTCTTGGGGGTGGTGGGGTAGATGTGTTTGTTCTCTGGTGCCACAGCCTCTCAAAAGCCTTTCTCTGCTCAGATTGTCTGTCTGAGCCTCATGCATGGTCAGGCTAAAAGATTGACTGTGACACCCTCCACTTCGCCTGGAATCCACAGACAGGTCAGAGCTGGTCCAACAAGAATTCAACCAATCCCCAGGCTGTATGTATGAGCTTGCAATTTGATTTGTCAAATTAGTAGAAATCTATAGAATTTTATAGTGTTAGCTTATTAGCTACTGGCATTGTAGCTAGCCTGACATGAACTAGCTACAATGAACATAGTGACTTTAGCTAATAACACCATCAAATCTGCACACAATGCCAGTACATCATACAGCATTTGCGTGACATAAATGAAATAAAAATAACAGTAAGGAATTATTTTAACAATATTAAAATCTTGGTTCATGCACCTAGCTTACCTTCGACGGGAGTCCTCAACCTGGAGTTGGTGCTCCTATCCTGCCGCAGGACCCCCTGACCCACTGAGGATCTTGGTGATGAGCTGGTAGAGTCACCAACATCGGGTCCTCCATCTAAATGTTTCACATACTGTCTTAAAAGATCCACTATACACAGACTCCTCTCTGTTCTTTTATTTTCAACTCGGTTTCTGACCAGACCATCTGCAAGTGCAATTGTGGAAGTGTCATCCTGAAAAAATACTCTATGAAATAAATAAAAGAGGCCTTCACGCTCTGTGAAGTAAGTTAAAAAGCCAGCCTTTAAATTCTTATTCATATATTAAAAACTTTATTTCATTGTCCATTTATTAATTTGGCCATTGATTGATTCATTTAATTGTATATATACTGTATATATTATTTTTAAGATATACTGAGTGCCACTGGTTGCAGACACTAAAGAATGGATGCGGACCTTACCTGAACCCAGGTGAGTGTTGCTTTGCTCAAGCTGGGTGGTGGGAGCCTGGCATTTTCTTGCAAATAGCCAACGGTTCACTGACGGCTCACAGATCTGCATCCTTTTCAGTTCATTTAGGTGCTGTCAACAAGACAAGACTTCTTTTCTGTGTTGCCTTGAGGACTAAGCTAAGAGTCAGGTTACAATGGAAAAGTATCATGTCCTAGACACATGCATGGTTGGATGGTACTGTGCAGCGGTTACTAACTGGTGTGTTGCGGAGTGGAACGCAGGTTCATTTGTGAGTGGATCATGAGCATGTCAGTCAAATTTCTGGGTACCCAAATATGATCCAACATTTTCCATACAGTCTTTTAAAGTGTGGCAAATTTACGTACCAGGCTATCCTCAGTGCTCATAAGTAAGAAAGATAGGTCCAGAAATAGCATGGACGAAATCTAAAAGAATTCATCCTATATAACAACTGCCAAGTGTGAAAAACCTTGTCCTTAATTTCAATGAGGGCAGTGCTTTGATACATCAACAGGTACCAACACAGAGGCTCTAGTAAAAAGAAAAAAGAAAAAGCTGAGTAATCCAGCTTCCCAGTGATTTCACTTTGAAATCCAGTTACACGCTTGCAACAAGCTGACCTGGCAAGAAAACAAGTTTTCTTATCTTTACTTTTTCCAGCAAAGCAACTGTTTTATTGCCTTGTTCTTGTTAATATTAAGCCTATGAACATGTTGTACTGTGAATAAAAGTCTCATATAATATGGTTATTATTGACTTTGAACCTTTGAAGTGGAATGGAAGTTGCTGTTTCAACTTCCATTCCACTTCTTAAAGCTGAATCTTTGTCCGATACATGAAATCAAACAGGTTGCTGAAAATTAGGTGCTATGTTTTCAGTTTGTGAAGAAGCTGGCCTACATTCTGTGCAGCCTGCTCGGTGAAACCTTTTGTAATTTGTCTTGAATAACAAACCAAATAAGTGCTTAAACAGCAGGTAATTTGATCTGTACCTGTGTTAAATCTCCTGGCGTCAGACAGCCTGTACCAACACACATAGATGGGATTCCAACCATGCCTTCCCATTCACTAAGTGAATTGGTGCTGGCCTACCTAACATGGCAGTATTATGATAAATAAGAATGCCCCCCTGTTAGAGAGTCCAAAAGTGAACATGGCTCCTCAGAGCCCAGTTAGTTCAGTCTGACAGTCCAGACGCCTCCCTGGTTCCCTGACCATGACCACCTTCATGCTGCAGCAGCAGTACTTAGGCCTATTCACTCATCATGCTGCAGTATCCAGAGGAGGCTGGACAATACATGATGGTTAACACATACTGTTTACATTTCATGTTTAAGAGAGAAGAGGCCAAGGATCAACAGAGGTGTTGTAGTAAAGGCATTCTTGTTGCTTCACAAAGCAACAAGAACACGGTCCAATAATAATTGTTATTGGACCGTGTTGCCACTCACATGCTTGGTGTTTTTAGAGTTATGTGTTGATGTATTTATGTGGTTTGAAATCCTCTCTGAAATTTCCAGCTATGTCATTTCAAGTGATGCAGTTTCAAAAAGTGTAAGTATATTTTTGAAGAGTTCACAAATGCAGGTAGAAAAAAGTAAGTGTCCTGTTTCTGATCTAAAGAATTAAGTGAAATTTAAAAATCAGGTTTCTCAAATTAGATCGGCTAATGCAGACACCAAGTTGAACATTCAGGCTACCAAGGATGAGCAATCAAGCCTGAATGGAATCAATCAGACCTCTGTCCTTTCAGGTTATGCTCTGTCAATCACATGATCCAAGCATCTAATCTGGCTAAAATACAAGAAGAACAAGTATCCTTGGTAATCAGTGTTGGGGGTAACGTGTTACAGTAAGGCATTACTGTAATCACATTACATTTGTCTGTAACGCAGTAATGTAACACGTTACTGTTCCTAAATTCAGTTGTCACATTATTTTTAGTAATCAATTATGTTGTTCTTGTGTTACATAAGTTCTTCAATTATCTGCATAACGGGCGGATAGAAAAAAATCATCAAACGTGCCTTTTCATGCATGCTTGCGCAACAGTCCCCTGACCTCTCGTGACTTTGGCAAGAGTTTGTGCAGGAGATAGGACAAAAATGCCAGAGCGGTCTACAACTTTTGAGGGGTGAGCAGGATGCTAAACGCTTAAGCAACAAACCCCCACCTCCAGCAGCAGTGAGAATGACTTCTTTGCTTTCGACAAGGAGGATATAGCTTCCTTCAACTCCAAGAACGAAGTCATTGAATATTTGAAGCCCGGGGTCAGAGATGGAGATCTTGAACAGTTTCCCTACAATAAAGACTATGTCCTTGAAATTCAACACAGCAACGCAGTCTAGTGCGCTCGTGGAGAGGCTCTGCAGGCTGGGCAGTCTTGTGCTGACTGCGAGGAGGAACAGGTTGTCTGACAAACGATATGAGAGACTCTTCCTCATGGGGTATAATAACCACTGCTTTAGTGATGAACACATCAAATAAGCTGGACTACTAGTGTACTATAAAACCACGGTTTGGTGAGCGAGCGACTCGAGTGAGTTTGTTTGAGTGTGTTTGGCCTGTTAAGTGCAGTTCATATGCCATTTAAACCTGTTTTTTTCATTTTAAGTTTGTCATCATCTAATGGTGTTAGGAAGGCCAGTCTCTTATATTACTTTATTTATTGATATATTATTTTGAGGCAATTAATATTTGTGCTAAGCAGTATTAGGAATACCAACCTTTTTGATATTGTTTAACATATTGATATTGTTTTATTTTGGGGCAGTTATAGCCTACTGCTAGTGCCGCCTTGATTCTCCTAGGCATGCAATTGAGCCTTGTTCTCACCACAACATTGTTCTGTGAAGTGCACTTTGGACTGGTTTTCACCAACTTTGCAGTCGGCTTAGTGGTATTAGTTTTTTAAAGAACATAATAGAACGATGTTGTGTATGTCCTCCTTATTAGGATAGGGATATGTGCTGATATGTGAGCGTATGTAACGTTTAACATTATATTGTTAACTGGCAATTACGTGACAATGCATCTCAGGTGATTTTGCGTTTTTTGGATAACGCAAAAGTAATGTAACAAGTAGTGTAACAAATTACTTTCTACAGGGAGTAAATAAGTAAAGTAATGCATTACTTTTTTAAAAAGTATCGAGTAATGTGTAATGCATTACTTTTTTAAAAAGTATCGAGTAATGTGTAAGGGGGCTACTCAAAAAAAGTAATGCATTACACATTACTCGATACTTTTTAAAAAAGTAATGCATTACTTTTTTTGAGTAGCGACCCCAACATTGTAATGCAGACATTAAGGTTTTTCATAACTGAATTTCAAATGCAGCGATTTCCTACCTGGAACCACAGAGGTAGTTTCTGCATATTAGAAATGAAATGGTACTGGAATTGTTAAAGCACCAGTTTCTAATTAATTTAATGTAAGATTGGGTTTTTATCAAATCTGAATCCTGCCAGTGTTACCTAAATGTTTTCTACATTGCTCTTTACACATCTACTTACATCATTCTTTACTAACGAAAAAGAAGGCAGAGAGAAAAATGTTTGATAAGAAATTTGTTAGTTTAGTTAACACAGAACACCCAGATTGGGTGTTCTGCCAAATGAGAACCAGATCCAAAATGGAACCGGCTATTGGAGCCTAACCCTAATTTCACAGTTTTAATTTAAATTTAAACCAAATCCCAAAAGCCAGAATAATTAACTGGAAGCACAGATGATATTATCTGTGTAATACTCTGGAATCAGACATTTGGTATAGTCACACACTGTTCCTTTAGTACCACCATCAGGCCAAAATTTCCACTTTCCACAACAAAATATCAATATGAATTGTCCAAGTTGAGGTCACATTAAATGGGATACACCAGCGCTAACTCCAATTCAAGGTAATCTCTCGCTGACTCTCCTGGCTCCTGAATCCCTGCTTATAGCAGCAGTGCACAGTAAAACAGGTTTCACTATCAACCCCCTATACCTCTGACCAGACCTGTGTTTCTCATCATAGTCATGCAGTTCAATACATAAATGATATGTAAAGAGTGAAATAGAGAGCTCTGCTGGCCATCCATTAAAGTTTGCATTCCCATACCCAGCAGTGAGATCTCATCATGAGTCTCCCGCTAAAAGGTTTACCACAAGGATAATGTTTATTCCAACTGCCACCTCACTCCAAAAATGATCCAAATATTTATATGTTCATTAATCCGGAATTTCCCCTAATGCATCACTTACAATAACAAAGCAGGCACCTCCCAGGAAGTGCTGTGGTGTAAATGAGCAGCTGAGAGGATGAGTATGGTCGTATTTGGAAATTTGGTGTCAAAGTTTGGTGTCCCCACTCTGATCTGACACTCACACCTGGATCAACTCGATGGTTTCACAGCTCTGACATTCACATTTGGAGAAAGAAACAAAATAAGAAAGCTGGGAAAAAGAAAGAAATATTGCCTTAGAAAATACATCAGAACCGTTAAGTACTCCTGTCAGTCTGATGAACAGACATAACTTAAAGCACATTAGATTTGGTGATTACATTTCACCAGTCAAAGCACACAGATAGACCCAGGAACAATTGCTCTCATTAATTAATGTTTTCTTGATTTTTCTCTTTAAATTACTTGTAAACCTTTAATAAGATAAAAAAAAATAAAATTAAAATAAAAGATGATTCTGACTTATAGAGAATTCACAGGCCAAATATTTGTTCTTATCCACATGTAAGTCTGTGAATCACAATTGGGATGCACATTTGAGGCAGTCTGTCATTAGCGTAAGTGAACACTCTAATAACCCTCTGTCACAGTCACATTTCTACTTCCCCAGGCCCCTTCATTGCCATTTACCTTCCATCCACCAGGTACCCCTGGACTTTCCCTCTTTCCCCATCACCTGACTGCCCCACCCATCTTCCCACCTGTTCCCACTTCCTTCATCTGCTCTGCAGTTGCCTGGCCTTCCTCACCCACCTCCTCACCTGCATCTCATTTCCACTCGCTACATATAGGCAGGCGAAGTCCCTCCCCTTCCGGTGTCCCCCATCGGACCTTATTTCGAAAACAATATGTATGGTAATCATTTTTTGATCCCATTTGAATTGTGCCATGAGTTACACATATGATGTTTGTCAATTTAAAAGATAAATTTGCAAGTCAAGAAAGTCACGCTTACTACTTACTACATGCTGCATGTGTTTTGTTGCCTGTGTATCTGTACATATAACACTGATGCTGCTGTGTTTGTGCGCCAACTGCGTGTGGTCACATGAGTGCGTGCATGGTTATCGAGGAGTGCCATGCCCACCATCACGTGTTATTTTTTTTCAGTTTGCTCGAGATGGGGAGTATTTCAATTAATTGTATTTAAAATGCGTATGTAATTCCTTTTGAGCATTTTGTAATTTGTATTTTGCTGGACAGAAAAAATATTGTAACATTTGTAACAAAATCCTTTAAGAGCTTGTATTTGTGTATTTGAAATACTTAAAATACATTATTTAATATGTAATTTTACTCTCAAATAAGACACATTTTTATCCCCAGGTTTAAAATGTAGAACAAAACTGTACAACAATTAGCCTAATCACACGGTGAAAATAGAATCGCTCCGTCAAAATGTAATAATTCACAATAATGTATCGGTTATAGGTCTGGGTCCGGATAGGGTGGCGCTTCGGTCCGGACCGCAGCCGGCCTATTAGTGACCTTGACTATATATCATGATTTATTGGGAGAAATCAGACATTCAGCACCCCCATATAGCCCGAATGGAAATCCCTTTGTTTCATAACCACATTTATGGCAGTCGAATCAGGCTCCTTAGATCGAATCGTCGAATACTCGACTATTCGGGGTCACCTCTAACCTCAACCAAAATGCTTTTGTTGCATTAACCTAACCACAGACAGGAGTGCAGATGTGAACCCCAGACTCTGGATTCAAAGCCATCTGCGTTGACCTGTGACTCCGGTGCCATACATTAATGTAGAGCTTCATTCACTCAAAATAACAGTGCGTCTGAACACTGTACGTACTATATATAATGATGGATGTGGGAAGCAGCCACATCCTTGCCTGTTTATTTCTTCTTAGTTGTTAAGTGAACAATTTCAGATTTTGAAATATTATTACAATGGTCATATTTTTCTGTTTGGTTACAAGTAAAATTCAAGCAGATAAAACAACACAGCAGTGAATCTGCATGGGCAATATTAAACTGTTCCCATGCTCTCCCCTAATAGCAGTATTACATCTTTTCAGTGACAGCGAAAAGTGATACAGTGAAAACTGTAATTATAATGTCTAATTGGCATATTTTAATAGAATGAAGTAAATTACTAGAGCCTCATGAAATAATTGAAAAACAAAGCAATTATGGTCTACAGGCACCATTCAGTCTGATAATTGCAGTGCAGCTCGGTCTGACAGCAAACAGAATTAGACTGGGCAGGGTTGGAGGCTTCACTTGTTTTTTCAGCCAACTTCTCACAGTCTGTCTCTTTTATCTGACAACCAGAAGAAAAAAAACTTAGATGAAGTTACTTCCAAAACAGCATTATGTTGACTACTTATATTATGTTGTGTACATGAGAGATAGTTCAATTAGTCAAAGTATAAATTTTTTTTATTCTGTGATAAATAACTATGGACAATATCTCAAGGATAGCAAGATGTTGACCATCCATTCGTCCATTTAACACTCAAGTCTCAGCATCAGAGATCTCAAAACCTCGACAAATAAAACGTATACCGACCACATGGTTAGATACCACTAGGGGTTAGAAGAAAAATTACTTTTTTGTCATTTGAGTTTGCTGACCCTTTAATGCTAAAGTGGTGGGTCCTTCCATATTGGTTTCAATGCACCTGTGCAGCACTGTGCAGAATGGCCAAGGAACATGTTCACATACTATCACTATTCATCACAATTGATATGTGTATCTGGATTAGTGTGGGAGGACCAAGTCAAAGGAAAATGTTTTAACGTGATGCAGTACAGTTCAACACAGCACTGAATCAGCACCTTTCTGACATAGTTTCAGATTTATTGCAATGCTTTATTGCATTAGATTGTACAGGTGTTCTTAATAAACTAGTAACTTGAGAAGTACACAAATTTGCACTGTTCCTGTCCTTAACAGGTTCAGTTCACCCAAATTACAAAAATCACATGTTCTCACATACCTCTAGTAGTATGCATCCTGCAAACAGTGTTTGTTCATCCAGATTTTGAGATTTCTTTCTCTGAAAGTTATGCCTCTATCCCAAATACAATGGAGGTCAATGGAATTACAATTTTTGTGTGTGATTATAAGAACTCATTGTTATGAATCTCTAAGTGTTTGCTTGTTTCAGAAGCTTAGTATGCAATAACATGCAGCCTACAGAGCATATAATTTGGTGTATGTACCTGAGAAAAAACAGTTAACCTGTTTGGTTCATCCAGTGCCAGATCTGTGTCTGCTTCCCACTGCTGCTTCTCTCTCTGAAACAAGCTAGTCCAATTATAGAAGCCAGACACACACCAAGATGGGTGAGCTCTGCTGTCCTTTGACTTCCTCAGGTGGCACCTATGCGCAGCAACCCAATTCTTGGCATCAACTTTGGTACCTAACTACGTCCTCTTAATTTCTGGAGTGGTTCAGCTGTCTGAGCTGGCAGCTGTCACTGCTGTTGACATGCTGCCAGTCAACAGATTTTCTCTAATTGGATGCACCAACTATGACCACCAAACAATACAGCCTGTCTGGTTTAACCTGTGCAGCAAGTGCCCCTATTTCACACTCAGTCCAGTTTCCTCTTATTTAGTTTGCAGACTTCTCTGTTTTCAACCCTGTTTCTTCCAAAATAAATTTATTTACAAATAATTTATAAAAACATAAATATAAGGGATTATGTTTTTTGAGTCTACTTATACTGGGTATCGCCAATCTGATATCACGTGATCAGCTAGAGAGAAGACATCTCACTCTGTTGGAGTTTTTGTTAGTAGCCTAGTGTTACAGAGTGCTTCTTTTCCCTTATAAACAATCTTCGGCACAGACACCGGCTGCAGAGAGCACAAAAACCCGACAAAAGTCAAGTTTTATTTTGGCCTGTCAACAGCTTATTCATGGATTTAACGTTAGTTAGTGACAGCTGTCTGTCTTTTTAACCGGTGAAAGCGATGGTCAGCTCCGGCTAAAAAGGAGAAGTTGCTACCTGAATGTTTTGTACTTGTACTTGTACTTTTCTTTTCTAAAGAGAAAGAGAGATGAGAAAGAGCAATACAATACAATCATTTTTCACATTCACACACTCATTTTCACTGTCATATGTAGGGATGGGTATCAATTTGTTGATACTGCTTATTGATCCGGTACTTTATCGGTATACTTATCGGTTCTTTTTGTTATTTTTTTAAGAGAAAAAACAATGTGTTTAACTCAGAATGTTATTGATTTAATGTCTACTGGATGTAGTCTGATATGATATGAGTATATATGGTGACTTACAGTATATGTTCATCACATCTATAAGCATATATGCGTGAGACATACATGGAAATATACACAATATATGTAGTTTAGATATTTTGTCATATATAAGATGTATGTATGGGATTGTTGCCTATGATACTCTGCTAGAAAACTAATTTATAATTTCTCCCTTTGGGTTGGAAGTGAGTTGCTGCTTCAGGTGAAAGCAAAAGTATTTTGGGAATCATAAGTGAGGGACATCAGCAGGAGATCAACAGTCAGGTTGCTGCGGCATCAGCAGTGATGCAGGAATTGTAATGAGCACTGCGTAATGACTGTCAGAATCAGGTCATGGATACAAGCAACCAAAATGGGTTTCCTTGGTAGGCTGTCTGAGCTCCTCACCCTTAGGGGCAGGGTAAGCATCTCAGACATCCAGAAAGAGTTCAGAGTAGAACCGCCACCCCTCTTAACTGAAAGGAGCTGCTGAGGTGGTTCAGGCATCTGATCAGGCCATCTAACTGGACACTTCCCTGTGGAGGTATTGCAGGCACATCTAACTGAAAAGAGACCCCAGGGCAGACCTAGAACACACTGGAGAGATTAAATATCTGTTGTGGGAACACCTGGGGATCTTCCAGTAATCACGGGAGGATGTAGATGAGGAGAGGAATGTCTGGGCTACCTTGCAACTGAGTGTATTTTTTTAAATATATTCTGTTATGTCACACAAAGTTCTCTTAAATAATACATTATGTAATTTGTTTCATTGTACACTATTATTATACAATCATTATCAATTAATTTTACATTAAACTTTACATAAATATTTCACTATCCTTTGTATGAGCAGGTAGATACCCATTTTTGCTGTAGGAACAGAAGCTGTGCTTCCTGAGGGTCTCTGGAGGTTTTCACAGGTCTACTGAGAGCTCTGTAATGCATGACCAGAGGAGACCTTTATGTAGGTCAGATGTTTTCCAGGCATCTCTGCCCACTTTTCCACCTACTGGGACCCTCAGTGAGAAAGCCTCCGCTTGTCTGTCTACCCCAAATCCTGCAGTGCCCTTTAGGCTAAGGTGACAACAACTGTGCCTAATTGTTTGGAAGGGAGCTGTGATGCAGGCCGTCCTACCATGGTGGGGTCACAACGAGGACACAGGGTCAGAGCTCTCATGAAATACACTGGTGTGATGTGGAACAAGTTCAGCAAAAAAACAGAAAACAGTAGTCCACTTTTTATGATGTTGCTGGTTGCAGCTCTGATTTTAACACCTGGGGTCGCCCTCTCCAGCTCCTCTGGAGAAATGTTTGACCTTTCTTTCCACTTCACCAGGCCCCTTCATTTCCATTCTCTACCTGTCTACCAGGTGCCCTTAGACTTTTCCACCTGTCCCAGTTACCTGACTCTCACATCTGCCTGATCCATAGACTGATGATTCAATTCAATTCAATTCAGTTTTATTTTTTATAGCGCCATCTCATAACAAAGTTATCTCAGGGCACTTTTCCATATAGAGCAGTTCTAGACCAAGTCTTTATATTTACAGAGACCCAACAATTCCCACCAAGAGCAAGCATTAGGCGACAGTGGCAAGGAAAAACTCCCTTTTAACGGGCAGAAACCTCGAGCAGAACCAGGACCAGAACCAGGCTCTGGGTGGGCGGTCATCTGCCTCGACCAGTTGAGTTGAGAGAGAGAGAGAGAGAGAGAGAGAGAGAGAGAGAGAGAGCAGGAGGAAACATACATTAGTACAGTACAGTTCCTAACCTAAAGTAATAGTAGTGCTAATGGTATTGATGTTAAAATTAATAGAAATGATACTAAAAGCAATATTCTAATAGTAATACTAATAATTAGACCAATAACAACAATAGCAGCAGCACCCGTCGAGTAGTAACACAGGGGCTGCAGGCGGCCTGCAACCACAGATCCAGACTCTGCAGCTCCACAACCACAGATCCAGACTCCACAGCTCCAGAGGCAGAAACACTCGCAGAAAGCAACAGAAGGAGAGAGAGAGAGAGAGAGAAAGGGAGGGTTAGATATAGGTCTATAGTTTGATCAACTGTAAATTATATCAGGTTTTACAGTTGTTACTAAGGTTTCTGTTTGAAGATAAGTCAGTACCGGCTGAGGGCAGGAGGTGCTGTATTTTGTCTTTAATAGTTAGAATTTTATCATTAA
>LKNJ01005778.1:0-21871 GCA_002120245.1 Maccullochella peelii
CAAAATAAAGGATGGCGTGGGGTTTCATTTCCATTATTTTAGATTGAGGAACAGAACAATGCGTGTTCATTGAAAAATGATGGAAAGCCAACTGATGGGAGTCCATTACAGTTACAATCCGTAAATAGTTCACGGGCCTAATATTTTAGGACTTAGTACTTTTTAGACTACTTGCACAAATACTATGAACTACTTTTAGTGTGTAGTTTTTGAGTAATCAATTGTCCCTTCCAGAAAACCAGAATAAGCCTTTTCGGCTACCTTGTGCTAATGTGGCATAAAAATATTTCTTACATAAGAAGTTCATGAGCTTAGTGTTTTTAGACTTAGTACTTCTTAGAGTACTTGCACAAACTATGAACTATTTATGGATTGTAACTGTAATGGACTCCCATCAGTTGGCTTTCCATAATTTTTCAATGAACACGCATTGTTCTGTTCCTCAATCTAAAATAATGGAAATGAAACCCCACGCCATCCTTTATTTTGAAAATCCGGAAGTATTCCTTGGTGGGATTTACGTTAGCTTTAAACTGGCCGAATATATAATGCTGTATACGAAACTTCCTATTGATTAAATGTTCGTTCATTACCGGTAATAATTAATGTTAAAGTATTTCTGTAACATCTGTCCCAAACTTGTGAGCATGTATTCTACAGTCATTTCCAACAGCTCCCCAGTGCCGTTTCATTGCGATTACCGTACACGTTAGATTAATTGCGCACTCGAAATACAGGGACGGCTGGTTTGACCACGCAAACGCGAATGACTGCTGGCTTGACCGCAGTGATAGAAAGCTGGAAAAAGACTAGACCACAAAGTTACCAACGGATAAACACATTTAGTGCTAGCTAGTAAAGTTATCCTGCCACTAACTACATCGTCGTTAACTAACATTATTTCGAATCCATCTAACGGTCCATTTCTTGCTGCGTTTAGCGTTAACAGTTAGCTAAAACAATAACTAGCTTCAGCTAAGGTTACAGCGACTTCTACAACTACTACATGACTAGGAGGTTCCCAAACCTCAGAAACCAAGACTCAACAATCCTGTGTCGTCAGGATAAGCAAAAAATATGGAGCTACTTCACAGACGATTACCGCCTGCGGGGGAAGGTGTTACCTTAAAGGAAAGGGCACACTGGAAATAAGTTAAATATTGTGTCCACATCTCATATCATGTATGTCGTAAATCTAGCTAGCTGTTTCGTGTTCTAGAAACTTAAGTTAAATTAGCAGAGAAGTGTGAGCATGTAATACGGGCATTCTCCGACCCCGTCTCAATAGTACCGATACCGGGTGAACGGTATCATCCGAAGCCAATAACTGAGCCATGCTCCCTGCATGCAAGTGTGAAGCTGTTGTGACAGTTAATGCAATGGGAATTTGGACAATCAACTTGATAGAGGTCTTTAAATTCAGTATGATTTCAGGCAGATAACCAATCATCTCTATTGCTATTGATGCGCATTGCAGCAGTTAACTGATTGTTGATACAAGTAACAGCACTGGAGACAATATAAAATATCAGGAATATGGGCAAGTACAATGGAGTTCCAGTGAAGGCATTTTATTTTGGCCTCAACATGCTCTTCTCACATGATGCTTATTCATTCATTCACTTGTCACATGCAAAGAAGTTGGTCCGTATTTTTGCATCATGCTATTGCCTGTTGTATCAGTCAAATTGGAAATAATTATAGTGAATTGCACTTAAGCATGTGTATCAGCCAATATGCATAAATGCTACAGCCAAGGATTTTTAATATGAAAGCTTAAACTGAGTACTGCAAAACCTGTACCGACTCACAATCCTCAAGTGAAAATTTTAGTCTGGGATAAGCTGAATGGGAACAAAAATGGCTAAAAATGAAAAGTCATCAAAACAGGACATATTTGAAGTAGCCCATTAGTGTCTTATCAGTTCATACATATAAATGAGTGAAGATCTTAATATCAAGTCGCCCATTTAATAAAATATATTTGCAAGCAAAATACATGGACATTTCTGTGTTAGCACTGAGGTCAAGCCAACTTTTTGCTGCAACTGTACCACTAACATCTTAACGTCAACCAAACCAGACTGATTTTCAACATCCATGATTAAGATTATTACAGCTGTAGAAACCTAAAATGTCTATCTCAAGGTCTACTTTTCTTATTGGTTGTACAGTCATACATCCGGTCTCGTCTGCCACACAGTTATTAAAATGTCTTCCAAGCTGCTACTTAGCATTGCATTGCCAATGGTACCAAAAAAAATAAAAATAAAAATAAAAAATCGACCCAAACTGGAATGGCTACACAAAGGAGCAAAAACAACGTTCTTTCTTTGCACTTTTCAGTGACAATGTTTAGTACATAGGCATCATCTAGAGGTGTTACAGTAGCATAAAATAAGCAGTCTATTAAGCTTTTAAAAACTAGAATAGGCTTAAAAAGGAATTTACTAACCACAGAAAAAGAAACCAAAAAATACAAATATATATATAAAAAAAGAAAACAAAGTCTTATCTTGAAGTGGCTGTGACTAACAGTAGTATCATCTTCCTGAAAGCTGACATTTTTATATTTTTGTGTCAGTGACTTTCAACTTGGCCTAAATTTACTGGTTTTTGCCAGTGTCTGCTGCTCTAAAAATTCAAACCCAAAAAGCCAATTTTCATCTCCAAATTTGACTGGAGAGCAGTTTTCTGTCCAAACAGAAGCACATGGAGCTCTTCAGTGAGGATATTGAACATTGATTGGAATTATGGCAGTAAAACGGTCCACAATCTACTTACAACTTTAACCCAAATGCACACAGGTGTATAACTTACAAATTGGTGTATATAACAAGTAAAACATAAAAACAAAGGGTAAAAAAAAAAAAAAAAAAAAAAAAAAAAAGAATAGACATGAAAAAGTTTACCAATCTTTTGTAAAATTACATGCAAACAGTGTAGTTTTAGGGAAGAGTCGTTCTACCATGTTAAAAACATATTTAGTGGACTATTTTGCATTAATATAGCCAGAAGAGATTGTTCTTTTGTTATGTAGATAATGTAGCATTTCTGTTTTCTACCACATAAGAGCTACTAAACACCAAAGACAACAATGAGAAGGCTAAATATACTGCTGTCAATTACAGCCACCCCAAACTCCAATGTAATGAAATGCATTTTTGGTAGGCAAATCATAATTAAAAATATTTTTCACTTATCCAAATCTTTATCAATACATGATTTAAAAGCAAATCTTAAATTACAACAGTGATGTTTGTTTCTGTGCAGGATGCAGGTGTTTGAAAATTTCAATTCCAAGAATTAAAATGAAGATGTGATGTGTGCGTTTACAGGCTCGACCGTCACATCCATCACCGGTCCATCATGCTGAGGATCATCTCAGGGGTCAGGTCTCCGTTAGGTGGGGCCTCAGACAGCTGCACATCCTGTGCTGCCCCCTCTTCCTGGGGCAACTCCTCCATCTGAATGGTCGACTTCCCTCCACCGACCACCACCTCCTCTGCTGCCTCCTCATCATCATCATCTTGTTCGGCTCCAACCTCCTTCTTCACAATTATGTCATCCACCTCTCCAGTGGCCTCGTCCTCCACACGGATGATAGCAGCCGCTGTTGAAGAGTTTCAGGTAAGATTCTGGTACTACAAGATAAATGCTTTTCACACTGTTAAAAACGATATTAAAAAAGGAAGCACTGGTGATTTTAGCAATATAGTTGTGATCAGACTAACAGTCCATTAGCAGCTAACGGGTTCTCACCATGTGCGGCTCAGAAACACTGCCAAAAGATGCCCAAAAGTATCGTAGTCTGAGACTTACTGTCTGGTTTGCTCTTCGGGGGCCGTCCACGTTTCCTCTTGACTGGTGGCTCCACGGGGGCTGGGATAGGGATGACTGGTGGGGCCTGTTCCACCTCAATCTCACTCAATAGCTCCTCTTCCTCCCCTGCCTCGTCCAGTTCTTCCTCTACATATGAATGAGCAAGGACATCAAGCAGATATGAATAAAATTTTGACATAAGAGTATCTGCTGACAATCTTACTCAATATAATAACCACCACTACAATATGACAATGTACTAATGACACATGGATAAGTGGCATACTATCCCATGGTGTTGCTGGTTAAATACCTGTAAAAACTGCTGAATTGCCTCCAGGTTAAAGTTTTATGTACGAACTTGTAGCAGTAAATGTGACTGATCCTGTACTTCTTATTCTCCAAATTTTGTACAATTTTCACTAACTAAAACTGTATTATGTCAACAGGACTGCAATGATTCCCCATTTCAATAGTTTTAACTTCACAACTTACCGTGAAAACTTCTCACAGCTAAGTTAAATGGGCTATTTTGACCCACTGAACTAATTTCATTGCATATTCTGATGTCAAATTGAGGGTCTGCTACACAAAATAATTGAGATTTGCAAACATTAGATTAAACACATGCACACTGACTTCGCAAAAGTTTGCGTATACAATACCTGTGTCATCATCATCATCATCATCATCCCTCCTGGCCAGCATCTTCCTCTTCCTACCCCGACGAGCCTTTTTGGGTGTGGGAGTTCCATTTTCTTCAGAAACTTCGCCTGTGCAGCTGTCAGTGTGACGCAGCATGGTGTTCTGTGGAGCACACACAACCATCACATCTCAGTGACAAACAGTAAAATAATAATAAATAAATAAATAAATAAATAAATAAATAAATAACCCTGCTGCATGTGTGTGTTAAAAGTCAGAGTGCAGTCCTACCCTGCGGGTGAATGTCTTGTTACACTTGCTGCAGACGAAGGCAGTGGGGACAAAGTTGGGATCATGGTAACGCTTGAAGTGCATGTCCAGCAGCTGCTTCTGCCGGAATGTTTTCTCACACTGGCTGCAGGCGAACGGCTTCTCCCCAGTGTGTGTACGCTTGTGCATTACCATGTGGCGTTCCTAGGAGGCAATAGGTCAGAGAAAAATAGCAATTTAGCATGAAAATAATGAACACAGCTCAAGTGGTTCATATTCCACTTAACACACACACACACACCTGTCTGCAGCAGTAGTCACACTGTTCACACTTGAAACGTTTCTCATTCTTGTGAGTCTTCTGGTGTTGGATGAGAGCGTATCGCTCATGAAACACAGCATCACAGTAACGACATTTCTTTCCCTTTTCAAGAAATGAGTGCTGCTTCCGCAAGTGAACACCTGGGAAAAGAAAAAAAAAATATCAGCAAAGACATGAAAATTAGTTTGACGAATCTTACTCTGGCCTATTCTATGGATCAACACAAACAAAATGTTCTGAAGCTTTCCAATTCAGTACATACAGTTCTTCCCATTCAATTACTTTATTTACACAAAGCACACAAATACTCCAATGACCGAGACTAGCAAGTTTTAGACAATATTTATATTAAGTTTACATGATGTGAAGAAACTTAATTTCTCTTACAACCATGGTTTACATGGACATACTTCATGACCCATATAAAAACCAGCCTTCCCAGCACTTATTCCGCTACATCTGATCACTTTAATGACATGTAGTTGTAAGTAAAAATGGAAACACATAACTAACCAAGGTCACTCTTGCGTGCAATGACAGTATCACAGTGTGGGCAGTGGAACTTGGCCACGTTCTCTGTGTGTTTCTGCAGAATGTGCATCTTCATGGTGCCACTCTGTGTGAAACGGGCATGGCAGATGTAGCACTCGTACGGCTTCTCCCCTGCAACAAAGAGGAGAGAATTTAATAAGTGAGGTACTCTTCTTAAACCGGGTGCCAACAGTCTTTCAGCCAGTAGATAGTGCAAGTGTGTTACCTGAATGTGTCCTCATGTGTCTCTTCAGCTTATAAGTGTCTCTGCTAGCATAGCTGCACAGACTGCACTGGAAGGGTCGCTCCCCTGTATGAGAGCGGATGTGCCTTTTCAGCTTACTCACCTGCAAATAGAGAAACAGAAATTTTAAACTAAGAGCTTAACCCAGGGTATCTATAGGGAAGAGAATTTCAGATTAGATCAGTATTTAACACAGATCAACATGCGATTACTTGCCTCCACACTGCAATAGTCACACATGGAGCACTTGAAGGGCTTCTCATGCGTGTGTTTGTAGCGACGATGACGCACCAACTCACCGCTGGTCACAAATGCCATGTCACAATCTGTGCATTTGTGTGGACGAGTGCCTGAAGAAATGGAAGGAAGTGAGAATGAAGGAACACCGCCATGGTTTATTAATGAAAATATTCTATGCCTCCTTTGTCTAAAGTAACATGAAGCAGGAGCAAGCAAACTCTTGGCAGTGTGGTGCCAACATAAAGGAAGGAATTACAAAATTCAAATAAATTCTCCTTCTAGCCAGTTTGGATCCAAGTCGAATTAAAGTAAAAATTCTTAATATACCATTTTATCTGAATTGTTACAAACTAAAACAATTTTTTTTCCAATTATAAAGCATAAATATTAGTTTTTGCATCACCTGTGTGTGTATTGAGGTGGTTCCTGAGCAGTGTGACTGTTCGAAAGGCCCGTCCACACAAGTGACATTTATGTGGTCTCTCATCTGTGTGGCTCTTCATGTGTCGGTCCAGGTTGGAGCGCCTTGGACAGGTGTAGCTACACAGCTCACACTGGAAAGTCTTCTTCACACCTGGACACAAAAAGGGGAGATTTTTGGTTTGTTGAACGTACCGCAAATCTACGCCATTTTAGGATTGGAAGTCTCTTTACAGGGAGGAGTCTAAAGTAACCTTTTTTCTTGATCTTGGTGGGCTTTGGGGGCTTCATGTTGCCCACAACCTTCTCAGCATTCACCTCTGACAGCAACCCCTCCTGCTGCTCTTCTTCAAAGTCATACACAGAAACATCCATGTCACGATCGCCCTCCCCATAGCGCAGGCGGCTCTTTTTTACTTTCTTTCCTTTAGTCCGGATAGTGGTGACGGGCTGGTAGTCTGGGTCCTTGGACCATTCTGGGTCTTCTTGCTGAGACACAGGGGTTTCTACTTCTGCCGCCTCTGCTTCCTCCTCCTCTCCCCTCGTCCCTTGAAGCTCCTCATGGGCTGCAAGGAGCTCCTCTTGTTCTACGGTCTCTACTTCACCATTGGCACCCACTTTTACCACCTAAAAGAAAACATTACAAATTAATCTTACTGTGACCAGACTCTTTTCAATAAAAAGGAGTTCACAACCAAGTTGAGGACATTGAGGCAGTCCAGATTCATGTCTCACCTGGAAGCCCTCGGGCAAGGGAAGAGTGTGACAGATAACCGGCTCTGCGTCCTTGTTAGTTGTTGATGCATCAACATAGGTGGCCTGAAGCCCCTCTACAGTTGCTGTTGTGACGGGTACCTGCACCAGCTGAAGCTGACCAAGACCTAATGCAGCTCCTGCCTGCTCCTCCATATTCACCACCTACACAGAAGAAAGAACCTTTTCAACTTAAACAAATGTCCAAAAATAAATGAATAAACATTTCACACCAAGGCTAATTACCAATAATCCAACATTAGTTTAACCTGTGCTCTTTACAAACCTGGAGCGTGATTATCTGACCCTCATCTCCACCAGTAACAGTCACTGTGCCGCCGCCCTCCAACACCTCAGTCTTCATTTGCAGCAGAGTTGGATCGAGAGCGCCCATCACCATCATCTCCATGTTACCAGTCACCTCCCCCTGTGGAGCTATGGCTGCCCCTTGTATCAAGGTATCGCCACCCTCTGGCAGGACCTTTCCATCAGGAGCCAGGGCAGCAGCCTGAGTGGTCTCCATGGAAACAACCTCGCCCTCCATGGCGACGGGCCAACTAACACCCTTAATAGAGGAGACATTTATCAGAAAGTGAGAAAGACTACGTGGGCAGTTATTCACAAAAATACATGGTTGAAAATATGTTGTTTGTACTTGAATATACTTTTTTCATGTTTACTTATAAATATTAATTTTACTCAGTTTCAAAATCCCTTGGCACGACATATTTGCAAACTCAACTAGACTTAAAACCAAAATTTCCTGACCAACTGTGACAAAGTTTGGGTCTACATGAACCAATGGCTCTAAATGTTAGCTTTATGATGGACCAGTGTCAGGAGGTCTCACAACTCTGAGTGGATTATCCTCAGTAACCGGGACATTTCAAATGCTGTGAGCTCAACAAATGAAACAGCATTTCCTTTCACCTCTATTGGGGAACCACCCCAAGTAGTAGTATTGGCAAGATTTGTTATTTTGATGATCTAGTCCTTTAATAGATCATTAAAAAGACCCACTGATTAGTTTTGCATTTATTGAGTTAATCAACTTAATACATTGCTTGCAACTCGTGTGTTTACCCTTTTAAAACATATAGACTAATCCCTCCCAACTACAAGTGCTTGCAAGGATTGTCAAGACTTTAAATGTACCTGTTCACATATGAGGGGGCCTAAAAGTTCAAACAGATGTTATATAATGCACTGGGTTACTGAAAAGAGGTCAGAGAGATCGTCTCTCTACTACAGCGAGTATTAATCTACACTACGTCCCATAATACACCACGGTGAATTCAATTAAGGACAACCTGGTATACCCTGACGTCTACACTGAGTTTTATACAAAATGATCTCACTGCACATCTGACCAAGCAAGCGTAGAGTGCGAGTCAGATAAAGTAGTAACGTCACACGGAGTTTAGTGTAAAACTGAGGTGAACAATGTGTTGTGAAGACGCAAACCGTGTTAGTTTATCCTGCATAATCCCACTGTAGTATTGTCCAACAGTGAGGTAACGATAAACTTTTCGAAAGCGGCAGTTTACACCATTGACGGGATGTCCGTTTGCCATTTATAGAAATCAATGATTCAGTTACTCGTTCGCCTATTTTAAGTCGCTAACTCCTACTTTGTAACGATGTGTAACGATTCGTTATCAGTCTAAGAGTAATACAATGCTAAAACAATACAAACTACTTAAACATCTACTCGTGTTAGTTGGTTAGTTTACTCGGGAGGCGCGAGTACGTCTGAAAACAGGAAACAAAGGGCACGATAAGATGGACGTCGGGCCTGAACAAACTTAAAACAGAAATACTCATAAATACAACCATCCCTGTGTAAATACCCCAAAATATCAACCGAAAAGCACCAAGACTTTCAACTGAGACATTGAGTTATAGTTTATAGACGATTTAGTGCATTTTGGATAACGATAGAGGGAGACAAACACCCCCCGCCAGCCGCCTGGCCGGTAAGCCCTACCGTGACACCTAGAGGCCGACGACGGCTCCTACAAAAACGTTTCCGTGTTTGCAGGCAAAGTAACTGCTTCACTTACTCCCGACTGCTTCTTTTTCCCGTCTTATTCTTTTGGAAACTCAACGTATGTGGTTGCTCCCTTCAATCCAGCTGTGACCGTCTGTACGTGCTGAGCGCCGGACTAATAATTTTCTCCCGCTTTGGAAGAGTGGGCCTAACACAAAATGGCGGCCTATAAGAGCTAACGCGGCTGCGCAAACACAGAACCCAATGGAGTAAAGGGGAGTGACCGAGCTATGGCAGCGATAACGGGCGCCAGATTTGAATTCAGGCGTGGGCGTGACGTGCGGAAACATGACGATCACGATCGATAAGTTCGAGATAAGCCAGTCCTGCTCAGAATCGATCACCGGCGTTCGCCGCACAACGCATGCCAGTTAGATTTGTGGGGTTTTTTTGGTTTGTTTTTGTTTTTTTATTTATTGAACAAATTGCATATGTCACATATTGACAATAAAAGGATTGTGGAAAGCCGATCTCTTTGGACTTAGATTGACTGGACTGAACAAGACACTTGTGTTCCGTCAATGAGTTGTATGCTGACTGTATAGGTGCCTTGATTCTTAAATTGTCTATACTATTATAAATTGTGCCTTAAATGTTCTTTTTGTTTTACTTTATTTTTTTATTATTTCTGAATGTATCTATTTTTATTTAAATTTCTCACCTTCTACGGTTGGCCACTGGCTTATTTGTTTGAATTGCACTATGAGTCCATTTATTGTCAATGTCTGACGTGCAATTTGTTCAATCAAGGGAAAAAAGGAAGGCGCAATTTTACCAACGTCCACTTCCGGTCCTAACTTTCAAAATAAAATCAGGACGAACATGGTCAAAAAAAGACTGCAAGACCCAGGGCGTGATGGGAATCGCCTGGCTGTCGTCTGATCAAAGAGCTGATTGGCTCTTAGTTTTGACCACAAACACCACGTTTTGTAGAAAATCCTATTTTTTTTTCTGTGTAATTGTAATATTTAACGCTAGATTGTTGCTATATGTTGTGCAATGAAGGTTTAATCTTTTAACAAACATATCTTGTGTGGTTGACAATAATAATAAAAAAGTTTATTTCAGGCATAACTATCCGAACGTGATCTGCAAACTACAGGCAGCCTACAGGTGGATCTAACAGGATGTAAGTATTTCTGTGACTTCCTGTATATTCTTGGAAGGCAGCTGGAAACTGTCCGCCTTGACTGCTGCTGTCTGTCACCGGCCCTGCTGCTGCTGCCGGCTGATCTCGTCCACCAAGCGAGGCGCAGTTCATCTCGAACGAGATGTTTCCTGACGAGAAGCCCGCGTGATTTCTAGACCTCCCACCAACTCTTAGCCACTGTTAAATCGAGGTTACAAGTCATTTTGTGAATTAAAGCAATTCAAAAATAAGTCACGAGAGGGCAGTATGGTTGTTGTAGATGTAGGGCGGGCCTCACAACACAGAAAGTCGTGATTGTACATCATCCTCAAGGATTTTGATATTGTGTCACAGTATACATTGAATGTGATATTTTCACATCCAAATAATCACCTATATTAGTGATATTGGGTTTCCAACCACTACTTAAAAGAAGAAAACTGATAGGCTACTGTCCAAAATCCTGATCATCAGTACCATGGCCAGATTAAACTGCTGCTGGGAGGAAGAAATGAGCTGCTGGACCCCTATTTACCTCCCTGGTCCAGGACACACCCAAGCTTCAAAAACTGCATCACCAGTGTGATCCAACTTGAGAAACTTGGTCTTTTTAAAATAAAATTTTAATTGCTTTCAGGTTATGGTAACCTCCATTTCATCTGCACCTTAGCGATAAAATAGCTGATGTCATATTAGGCCTACTCCACATGGAAAACCTGACATGGGTTCATGTGGAAAGTGGAAAACAAGTTATTTCTGGGTTGTTTTGTTGGGAGAGTTAACCGCCCAGAAAGGAAACTGCCCTAATGACTTTTCCCTGAAATATTATGTAAATACTTTCGGCAACACAGAGAAAAGAAATATGATCTAAGTAGAGAAATTGACCAATTAATCATTCGATGTATGAATAATATAACACATTTTCTAAGTTGCCAATAAAGCAAGAGTAAATGATACATTTATACCAAAGTGTTTCAAACCAGGAAGTGTGTTGCCTGCTTTGAATATGTGATATTCAAAGCAGGAAACATAATTCCCATGAAACTTGCTACACATGCTCAGGGGATGACTGTGTGTTACTTTATGGTTTCCGAGCAAGCCTTACAGCTCATCAAGGTCTCTAACAATCCTCTCAGGACTATTTAGGGCAGTTTCTTCTAGTACTGGCAAGTCATCTCACTTTGACATTTACACTAGTGTCTGTATTTGTACACTTTTTTAGTGATAAAAGAATATCAGGTCAATCTGTCACTTAGAGCATTTCAGAGAATCTTTTCTACATATAAAATAAATTATTAATATGTTACGTAACCAATAGAACATTTTGTTCATTTCAGCTATTTCCATTGCAGTATATTCATATATATGTACTTGTCACAGGCTATGGATACATGGATGAAACAAATGTGAGTGTGGTCACTTTATTCCCCTCTCTCTCTCTCTCTCTGCCTCTCTGCCTCTTCTTATTTTATCACCATCTTTTTCTCATGGTTTTCCTCTTGGTGGGGAGGGGGCAGAGAAAGGCGAGGTTCTGTTGTCAAATCTGTCAGTCTAGCCAGCCTGGCCCCTCCCACCTCAGTGGAGGCATTACATACTGCTGGTGCTCCTGCTCTTAGCAACAGAGCCACGGCAACAGAGCTCCACGGCAACAGCGTGCCGTGTCTCCCCAATGGAGCTGCCGTTGGGCGGACCAGTGCTCAGGCACTACACCCAGAGCAGACCGAGACCTCACCGACAAAAACTGAACTATCGTCCCAGCAGACCGCAGGTACTGTGATGGAGAATCAGAGAGGTTTTGTAAAAATGGAGTGTGAGGGAAAGGTGGTGTGTGTGAGGAGAGAAAATGGAAGGGAGGGAGAGAGGAGAGATGAAATAGGGTACAGAGGGGAGAGGCAGGGGGAAGGGAAGGACGGAGGGGGAGTGCTGTAAAAGATGCCTGGTCCCTGCTTGAATAAGGCAGTCCCATCGTACCGGTCACCGGCTGTTTGAAGAACCCACACTTGGTATTTGTCTGAATGTCTTCTCATGCTCTCACTGAAAAAAGCTAGTGGCGTTTTTATTTTTTCATAGGATTGTATCAAAATGTAGAGTGTGTGTGATCATCTCCATTTTCCACTGAGCTGATCATGTTGTCACAGAGCTGTTAGGCTGTAGACATATAGTCACTCCCTTGGAGCCAATGGCCCAGGGAGACCAAATTCAAGCATTTCCCCAGACAGGGTATCAGTTAACGGTGACTTCTGCTAAATTTGTGTCCTGAAGTCAACCTCCTGGCTTTTACTGCTAGTTGTGGGCACAGATGCTAATATGATTAGGATGATGCAACACTGTATGGCTGCAATTTTGATATCAAATTACCTACATTGGCAAAATGAGTTATCGTGCTTTCATTCTGCATGTGAAATACAGTGACGCCCCCCCATTGTACGTTACTGAGCAACTGACTCCCAGGAGGCTGGTTTGTAGCATGACTGGATGAGAGATTCAAACCAAAATACACCTATAGAGGCAGAAGAAACACTAGTGCCAGAGTGTGTGGGTTTTTCCAGAGGTGAGGGTTACGTAATGTAAAGTTACATATGATGCAAGTTGCTCTTCAACATCAGTTTGTTTGATCTTTGGTGTAAAATGTGTTTTCTGTGTATGTGTGTGGTAATTAGGAGACAATAATTGAGAGTGACAATGAAGTCCTTGAGCTCATGGGGAGGGTGGATGAAGGGGTCGAAGAGTTCTTCACTAAGAGAGTACTTCCTACTGATACACTGTGAGTATCACCAGCTGCCTCACTGGCCTCTTTATAGTTCCTTGATATTTAGCTAATGTAGTTACTATACTGCTTTAATAAACTTATACTATAGAACTGATTGCACACAGTAGATATTTGATATACAGTATATGATCCTTTACATAGGGAAAAGCAAGATGAGGAATCTATCACAGTGCACGAAGTGACTCCTGCCAGCTCTGTCCCTTGTCCACCCCCAACGAAAACACTCAGGAGGAAACTTGGTGATTTCTTTACACTCAAAAAAAGACGAGGTCTGAAATCAGAAACAAGCCACGAGGGCCGTCCCAAAAAGGCCTCCATTGCTGATCTTATCCGCCCGCTCAGGGAGGTCGCTAGAGCCGAGAAAGAAAAAGATAAGGACCGAGTCAAGGAACACGACAAGGAAAATGAAAAGGAGAAATCGAAAGAGCATCCCAGCGCTGTTACTGGAGAATCAGCTGTTCAGGAGACACCTGTTTCTGGTGCTCCGCCGCTGAGGGGTGAAGCGGTGCCTCCCCGCCGAGCTCTCAGAGAGGGGAAGTCCCAGTCTCTCATTTTGCTGTCTGGATCAGCAGCAGCTGGAACTACTAATGTCAGAAACACTGCAAAGGTGAGTTAGTAGAGTTAAAGTCATATTTAGATCAGACATTTTAAAAAGCACTCATTACTGTGCTGTTGCTGATTTCAGAAACAATTCGAAGGCCAACATAGCTTTGAACAGAAACTCCATCTCATGCTTCAACGTATTGGAGTTTCCAAAGCCCAGCCTGGAGAGACACAGGTGTGTGAATGTGTATGTCTGAATTTAGATATGTATACTGTAGGAGTCTTCAAAAGTCTTTAAAATACCTCTTTTATTCTTGTAGAATCAGGAGGGAGAGATGAAAAAGGCAGAATCTGAAGGTATGTCCTTTTTATCTATTTGATGTTTAATATGATTAAACTCTTCTCTGCTCCAGCTTAGCGTTAATGAAGAAAAATTAATCTTTCAAGTTGAGGGATTTGTATCAAAAGGAGAAACTTTTTGACATGGATCAGTTCTCCATTAAACATATTTAATATCTCTTTGGGCTGATAAGATTGTTCTCCGTACATTATAGGGACAAAATAGTGAATTACTTCCTCTGGTAAAATAAGATGTAAATTATCTTTGTGCCTCAGGTACTATCATTGACAGTAAACCTGAACCACCACCTACTTTCACAAAACCTCGAACGATGTCGGCATCATCAGGTAAAACACAAACACAAACACTGATTCACTCTCTCATATGTGTATGATAAGCTAAATCATTTGCACATTATTTTTTCTTTAGATACAAGGCATCAAATTCGCCCAAGTGTGTCAGCACACGAGTCAGCTGGGAAACCTGCTTTGCTTCCAAAGCCAGTTATCAAACCAGGTCCACCCCCCACAACATCTGGCCGCAACACACCTGAGAACGAGCTAGCCCAAATACAGGAAGGGGAGACAAACACGCCCACTAAACTCAGTCCAACTGCAGCTCCGTCTACCCATGCTGCTCCTGCCCTCACTGCTACCACCACTCCCACTGTACCGACAATCTCAAACTCAGTCCCTGACTCAACCAATTTTACGATTTCCCCTTCAAGTACTGTACCACTCTCTGACACAGATATATGCACTGACTCTGACAGTCCTACTGCAGCAGCTACAACACCCACGAATGTTACAGAGCTCGACAGCAAGCCCTCTATCCCTGAAGCTAATGCTACTGCCACTGAACTACCCACTGCTACTTTTCCCACAGCCCTTACAAGCACCACTACACCCACAGAGCCCCCCGCCACTGTCTCAGTTACTTCCACTTCCTCTGAGTCCATTACTCCAAGCCTCTTGGTCACTTCCAACTCAACAACAATAACTACGCCTTCCATTACCACCTCAGAAATTGTTTCTGCTCCTAGTAACGAAATCCTGGTTTCCACAGCGTCAACTAGATCGACTTTCCCAGAGTCAAATGGTATTCTCTCAGTTGATGCTGCACCTGATGCTGGTGGTGATGCAGCTATTTCTGTCATCACCACAGCTTCTTCTTCACCCTCCACCAGCACATCAGATATGCCAGCAGGCTTGTCTACTACCACCAATTCAGTTACTGAAGCTAGCGATGATTCTACTTCAGTCACCTCCACTTGC
Organism: Maccullochella peelii; assembly: GCA_002120245.1. NCBI lineage: Eukaryota > Metazoa > Chordata > Actinopteri > Centrarchiformes > Percichthyidae > Maccullochella > Maccullochella peelii. Next base: position 15,354 of record LKNJ01005778.1, read on the forward strand.
TCTGTAACTTTAGTTTCATCAGTCACTAAAATAAAATCCCCACCTCCTAACTCAAGTGATACCATTACAACTCCAGTTTCACCTGACGCCCCCATTACCACTTTGTCCTCTTCTGCCCTTCCACCCACCAGCTCCACCTCTTCCACCATCACCACAAGCTCACCATCCACCGACTGCATGAACTCTATCTTTACTCACCCAGCCACCCCTAGCCCTGCTGATATCTCTGCTCCCTCCACTTCTTCCAGTGAAACAAACCCTACAGACACCACTACCACCACCACCAGTTTAAACCGTGCAGACACCACTTCCACCACCAGTTCAGCAACCGCAGCTGCAATTAGCTCCCCGCTCCCGACTGACTCAGACCCACCTTACACTAACAACGTCAGCACTACCTTCACACCAACTATCTCTGGCCTCCCCACTACTGATAACTCAAGTGCTACTTCTCACCATTTGACCAGTACAGCACCCTCTAATGATAGTCCAAGCCAAGATAACGATTTGCAGACATCTACTGAAGAAACATCCAGCGTAGAGTCTGCAGAGAAGGGCGCAGGTATGTTTTAAGTTCTGTGAGCATATGCTTGCATGCATATATATGTAGATTTATGTTGAATGGTGTGTGATTTCATGATTTTCCTCTCTCACCAGCAGATGAGGAGCTTGAGATGGTTCAAAAGAGCAAGCAAACTGAGATGGATGAGAAAGTTGCCGACGGCGGGAAGGAGAGCGAGAGTGAAAATGAGAAACCAGCTCTGGTCAACAGTGAAGTGATAAAGGAAGAAGTGCAGGAAGAAAGTGTGAAACCCGAAGAAGACACAGTGAAAACAGTAGTGGGAGTGGCTGAACCTGCATCAGGGAAAGATGGTGAGCTGCATAGCGATGAGGGGGTGATAGAAGGTCAAAAACAAGAAGAAACCAAGTCAGTGGGTGAGAAGTAATTCAGAAATAAATAAGTTGCTAAATACGGGACCAACTACTGTGACAGGGGCAGGAGAGGCCACAGTAAAGGAGGGGGGGGATGATCCATGGCACTTCCTACAGGGACCACCACATTACAGCAGCACACCACAAAGGGTGGGCCACTGGACCAAAGAACTGAGATCCCCTTGGTGTGATGTAATCAACAAATCCAGCAGTGTCTTTGTCCTTTTTTAACTTATGTTTGACTTTTTGCATTGCACGTGTGATTATGTACCATAAGACAACTACTGTGGTAAAATACACCATGTTTACAATAGATGGATAAGAGACATAGTTATGACTATTAAATGGAATATTGAATTGACTGAGTCATTCCCTCTGCTTTCTTTATGTGTGAATACATTATTTCTAACAAATTAATGTTTTGTAACAAGAAAATCTACTAAAGGTACACTTCCTAGTAATGTTTGTTTGAAGCTTTCTGAGCTTAAAATGGTAATACACATATATGTCATATATTTGTGATTGACCATGTACAATATTTATGAAGACAACTAGCCAAGGCCTGAAGCACAGGATGTAATGAAGGGGTTGGGGGAGTAAAAGTATTTTGGGCCTCATTCACAAAATGTTAAACAAAGTGTCTGTTGAAAACTAGAGTGGAATTAGTAATAATGCACTACCTAACATTAGTTTTAGAGGTGTTCGTGATGATAGTCCAGAACATTGACCCAGCAGCTCTTTGCAGTGCAATGTGAAGTAAAAAAGGTTAACTATGAAACTTCCTCGTAAGCCCTTTATACATGACAAAAGAGGGCATCAGTCCTTTATTAGAGACAGACAGATATTATAATAGAGACAAGTTTGAAGTTTCAGGTCTGGTTGATAAAATTCACACATCTGTGAAAAACGACCTAGTTAAATAGCAATAATTGTCAGTTTACAACCACATCAAACAGTAAAGCGTAAACCACTGATGTTCATCATCCACACCAGCAGGGGTCGCTGGCGGTGAGATCGCCCAGAACACAGCACTTCTCCCGGAAGAGGAGGACCGAGGGAAACGACGGTAGATAAATTGTTGTGGACCGTCCACAGAAGTCCTCTGAATTTCTTTAGTTATTTAGATAATCCAGCGAGCTACAAACCAGTTACCACCCGAGGTAGACTTGCAGGAGGATTTCCCCTCGTCGTGCACACGTTAGAGATGTCAGTCGTGCCTCCCAGTCGCTCGTCCACCGGGTGGCCGCGCGGTGGTGCCGTTCAGTTTGGGAACAAATACATCAGCGGGCCTGCTAAACCGCTCACACTGGAGAGGACCATCAACCTGTGAGTTCATGTGGGCAAACAATGCACATGCACCCGGTATCAGTATCAAAATGATCCGGTTAGTTAACGCGCACTGACCGTAAAATCAATCCTGTCCAACTAGCTCAATTAGCTTTTTTTTTATGTCTGCAAGGATAACTTATAGTTAGCTTAGCTTCTTACTGCAGCCATGAGATACTGATCACATCAAATGTCACAGTATGTTTGACACAATACATTACTGTCTATGGTGTGGACATATTGGGGCCTGATCTGCTTTCCCAGAATATTAGTCTAAAGTAGGAGTGGGGAATTTGAGAAAAATATCATGTGGGATGTTAAAATGGTAACATTTGATTTTAATTAGGGCTGCAGCTAACGATTATTTCAATTACTGATTATAGAGTTGGAAAAATGTGATTAATCAGATAGTGAGGATTTGCCCCTTTTCTCTGTTTTATTTAATTCAAAATTAATTATCTCTGGTTTTCGACTGTTGGTCTGACAAAAGAAACAATTTGAAGACGTCGCCTTGTGATGGGGAAATTATTATTTTCTGACATATTATGGATAAAAACAATCAATTCATCCAAAAAAAATCAATGGATGGTTCAGTAATGAAAATAACTTTCTGTTGCTGCCCTAGAGTAACATTTTATTATTATCATTATTATTATTATACTGTATATATGTCACAGCTTTAATTTTTATAGCATGTGGGTATGAAGTACATTGTAAAGATCTCTGGTCATGCTTAATCACTTTTCATGTGTGTGTTTTTTACTTCAGATACCCTCTTACCAACTACACATTCGGCACCAAGGAGCCTCTGTATGAGAAGGACAGCTCAGTGGCCGCCCGCTTCCAGCGGATGCGAGAAGAGTTTGATAAAATGGGAATGCGGAGGACAGTGGAGGGTGTTCTCATTGTCCATGAACACAGGCTGCCTCATGTGTTACTTCTGCAGCTGGGCACCACTTTCTTCAAACTGTGAGTAGTTACTGTTCAGACACTCCTGTATGAACAAGCAGTATGAACTGTTGTCTGACAGTTTGCGTCTCTCCTGCAGGCCTGGGGGGGAGTTGAGTCCTGGAGAAGATGAGGTGGAGGGTCTGAAACGCCTGATGACTGAGGTAGCTACATCACAGCACAGTTTAAGCTTCTTGTTGCTGTGGTGATTGTGGAGTTGACGGATATTAACTTCTGTTTGGATCTTAGATCCTCGGACGGCAGGACGGCGTGAAGCAGGACTGGGTGATTGACGACTGTATCGGCAACTGGTGGCGCCCCAACTTTGAGCCTCCACAGGTTAGTACACACAGACGACAGGGAGAATAAGAAGTTTCAGGATTTAATTAACTGAAGGAGCATTTTTCATAGATATTGTTATTCTGAACATTTTAATTGAAAGCGGCGGAACATTAACACTTTTTTATAGTATTTAAATGTTTTAGCAGCCTCTGGTCAGCATCTGTTGTCCCTACTTGTGCAAGTCACTGGGGTTTGAACCACGTCCACATACTCTAATTTAGTCAATTTTTTTCTTTAGGCTATAATGTCCAAAATACATACTGTTTATGAATTCCAAATTAGATTTATATAAGATTTTGAGACTTGTGCTCACACTTACTTTCACTGTCACTGCTAACCTAACAATATTACTAAGGAGAGGTGAGGTAGATGTCAAATTCTCAAAGACAGTGGAAAAGGGTGTTGTGTCTGTGAATGAAATGCCTCGCTGCTTGTCAATTTGATCATTTTTACTTGCAGAGTTAATTTACAGTAAAAATCAGTGCAACACACCAGTTAGTGACTACAACATATTGCAGAAGGCTGCTATTTTCTGTTTCATAAATCAAGAATCAAGAATCAAACATGAAAATGCACTCTGAATCCCAGGCTGAAGTCTCTGTAGTCAGTCAGTCAGTCATGAACATACAGGTGTAATTTATGTCTGTGCTAATGTGAACTGATCTGAAGTCGTTTGTCTTGCAGTATCCCTATATTCCAGCTCACATCACCAAACCCAAGGAGCATAAGAAGCTGTTCCTGGTTCAGTTGCAGGAAAAAGGTCAGTATGTCACAATGTAACTTGTGAAATTATTGTATTTTAGCACTGAAGTTTAGTAGAGAATAAATGATAGACAGAGGTATAAATAAAAACAGAGGAGACACATAAAAAAGTTCCCTTGTATCTTTGCTTCTTGTTTTGAAACTGGTGATTCATGTTTCTACAGCGCTGTTTGCTGTCCCCAAGAACTATAAACTGGTGGCAGCACCATTGTTTGAACTATATGACAACGCTCCAGGATATGGACCAATCATTTCCAGTCTACCACAGCTATTGAGCAGGTATTGTGTATGTATTTTTTTTTACGTTCTTTATCACAGTGGCTAAATTTAAAAACCGACAGTTTTGTCCCTTAACATAAACTGAGTTTTTAATAATGATCATCTCTTTCTTTTTATAGGTTCAACTTCATTTATAACTAACGTGAGTGAGCAGAAGTCCGTCTGGCTGTCTCTGTGAGTGCAGCCCTGTCTGAGTGACTTCTCATCTTTAGCCCAACTTTCACAAAAGAAAAGCTTGTCATGTGAGGGGTGTTTATGCTGTTAGAAGAAAATGAAAATGCCATGTGTGTGTGTTTGTTTTTTTTTGTTTTGTTTTGTTTTTTTTAATCTTGAGAAACTGCTAGTTTTTGTAGTGTGCATGTCTGTATTCCAGTTTACTGAGAATCAGATTTTATGTCCTCTGAGGAGGCCAATGTTTGATTAAACAAACTACATCATTGAGTTACCTGTTGTTTTAACCTGTAACAATGTTTTTTTTCTTTTTAATAAAGCAGTCCTTTGAGTATGGTTTTATAAAATTCAAAGAGCAAGTGAGTGTCTGACTGATACTTGTTAAGTTTCAAAGTAAATATCACGCTCTTAGGGAAGTGATTTTTAATTTTGGTTATTGTCTTCACTTAATTCAAGACTGAGATGAAGAACAGTCACAACAGAAAGTACTAATGTTAAAAAAACACTGCATGTGAATCAAAATGGGCTAAAACATAAGTAACATAAAGAAATATTTCTGATGACAAAACAGTCAAATGCTGCTGTTTCATATGGTCACTTGTGTTTTTCATTCCTTTGTTGGAGAAATTTTCCAACAGGAAAGGCAGATTTTATTCTAATCTGATCAAAATGTGGTGATCAAATATCCCGAGTATGTACATCAAGTTGATGTGAAAACCTAAATATTTAAGCCTGAATTGCTGCCGGGGCTCATGAGGCTGAAATGTTAATATGCTAATAGATTAGCCAAATTAATATTTGACTTCGCTCTCAGATCTAAAGTGTGTGCAGCCTAGACCTTAAGGTATTGGACAGAACAGTTGGTCATGTGTATTGTAACTGACTTTGCCCTGAAGTTTACCTCATAGGCATCTGAGTACTGCCCCAATAAGCTTCATCAGTCACTTGGTTATGTCTAGAGTAAGTTAGATATGTTCTGTGTTGTATACCAAGTACTGGTTCAAAGATAGATCCGAGTACATTCACACTGGTAAAATGAAAATGGTACTAGCAGTATGTATATTATTTCACTCATATTTCTAGTATTGTGTATATAGACTGTCTGACTGCAATGCATGCTGATGTGCTGAGGAAATTTTGATTGCTCAAATTTCTGTATGAGGAATGAAACAGCATTTTGTAAAATCCCATGTTACCTGGAGGCGAAGGCATTTCTGTGGCCCTTAAAGCACAAGGGTCATATTTTATATTTAGTTGAATAAAATTGACTGCTGAGTTTCTGAATTTAGGCTGTGTGGTATAATACCCATCCATCCATTCTCTGAACCACTTATCCTGTTAAAGGTCGCAGGGTGCTGGAGTCATCCCAGCACACACTGGGCAACATTATTATATAGTCTTTATTTTATTTTTATAATCTTTATTTATAGAGCACTTTTCAAAATCCACGTTATAAAGTGCTTCACAAAGACAGCAAAATGAAACATTCAAGTCATAAAATCAAGAAAACAGATACCAATACAAAATAAAAACATTTTAAAGGAAATAAAAGACAGCTCTAGCAGTACAACAGTAGCATGAACATTAGTGGGGTCATCTACATGGATATGAAAATCACCAAAAAAAAACAACTCTGTCATAATTTAGAACAAGAGTGGATAAAAATTCAGGGAGTTCTACTAAAAAGCTGCCAGTGGGTTTTGGGGGGGTGATAAATGAGAGCAAATATGATTGGGTGGAGACCGCCAAGTTTAAAA
>LKNJ01005779.1:0-21634 GCA_002120245.1 Maccullochella peelii
TAGATTCCCTTGCTGTTGTAATCAGAGGGATTACCACCAGGGTCTGGACCGTGCAGACTTGCAGTCAATCTTATTAGCGTAACAACAATATGCCTTCAGGAGAGTCAGAAAGTCTAGTTCTCAGGTCTGTGGTGTGTTGACACCTTTACAGCTACGAGGGATATCTCAGTTTTAAATCCTGAGATGCACCCAGAATGAAGTGTTGATTCCAACTCACTAAAATGTTTGGCAGGGCTGTAAACATGCCTGCCTTCCTTTTGTTCTTTTCCAACTTGCTCAACTCTGGTACACATGCTTTTACCCACTTATTTAGCAGGACAAAAGGGACATTTCCACTACAAGAGTAACTATGTCTTTAGATAATGTGTTTCGGAGCTGTTCGGGACCAAGTACAATAACTTCAGTTTTGTCTGAGTTTAACATCAGAAAGTTGCAGGTCATCCAGGTTTGCTTGAAGTTTAACTAATTGATTGGTTTCATCTGGCTTGATTGATAAATATAATCAATCTGCATAACAATGAAAATTTTAGTCTCAGGTCCTCTCATGCTGCAGCTATGAAAGTAGCAACAGTTGTCTCCTGTGTGTGGACTGGACTAATCTCACTGCTCCACACAGCTAAATATAAAAGCCTGACAAGTCAAGGGAAATCTGATTACAATACAAATAAATAACACAAGTGTCAGTAATGCTCCATCTTAAGACTAACCTGCTGAGGATTCCTGAACAACTGCAGCTTGCTCTTTTAAACATGGCAGCACATGTGAAGGGGGCTCAAGCACTTTGACCATATGTTTTAAACACTCCTATAGCATTAGTTATTAGTGTGGGGTGAAGGACTAGTAAATGGTAAATGGACTTCACTTACATAGTGCTTTTCAAGCTTAACAGTTCCCAAAGCGCTTTACAGATTGGTCTCATTCACACATTCACAGTGTGTGACTGTCTCTGAGCCTGTACCTGGTTAGGATCTGTCCTTGAACCTGTACCTGGTTAGGAGCTGTCCCTGAGCCTGTACCTGGTTAGGATCTGTCCCTGAGCCTATACCTGGTTAGGATCTGTCTATGTCAACGAATAGTATCTGATAGGTCTGTGGGGGTACATAAGACAAAAAGGTTGGGAACCACTCATCTAAATGATTTTAATTATCTAAATGCTTTTTGTTGTTTTTTCTTTCTCTGTCAGACGGTGAAGAGACCTCGTAAGATGGCGGTCCACTCACTGAAGCAGCCCCCCTCCCCAGGTGGAGACAGTCGGGAATATGCCCCCTCCACCCACTACTACGATGCCGACAATGACAACGGATGGTACCGTAACGATGGCCGGGACCACACCTCTGACAGCAAAGGATACCTGGACACTGAGTACAGGGGAGGGCGGGACTACAACCAGAGAGGAAGGAGCCGTGGGAGAAGCCAGGAGAGAACCTCGCCCAGCCCTGACAGATCCAAGAGGGAGGGCAGCCGGGGACGGGCCCTGGAAACCAGCGCCGACCGTCAGAGATACCACAGCCGAGGACGCAGCCCCGGGGGCAGCTCCCGAATGGAGGACAAGTATGAGCGAGGAGAAGGAGGAGGAGGAAGAGGAGGGAGATATAGGAGCAGGGAACAGCTTAATGACAACCCTTCATCCCCAGAACCTTCCAAAGAGCTGGAACCACTGGAGAAACCTGTCAATGTCCTGCTGGTGAAGAACAGACCCAACGAAGGTAAAACACAGCAGATACCTACCATAGCTGCCCCTTTAACTGAGAAGAGCTTGTGTTTTACCAGAGTGCTGCATGACTGTGGATAAAATGAGAATCACAATTTTAAAATATAAAATATAATATAATAATAATAGTATTATTATTATACTTTTGTAACACATTTTTTAGTGGTTTGGGATGCTCGAAAACTCATGAAAATTGGCACACGTCAGAACTGGCGAAAATCTCAAGGTTCTTCAGTGATTGGGCTTGGGTGTGCCCAGGGCGCTCCATAGCGCCACCAAATGCACACCAGGGTTGGGAGAAAGTCACTTCAAGTTTGGTTGGCTTAACCTTAAGACATGTGTGATGCTAAATTGTGAAGCTTTTGAGTTTCCGTGGAACGCAGTTGCCATGGCGAGGCAGACAATTTGCATGTTTCACAATGAAACAGGAAGCCCTAGGGATGGGCTAGAGATGCTCTAAAACTCATGAAATTTGTCACACACAACAGAAGTGGTGAACGTTTTGGTCTGATATGGGTCTTGGGCTTGAGTGTGGCAAAATGGCTTTCTAGCGCCCCCTACAAAATTTCAACAAAGTAGCCCTCGCAGTACATTTCACCTAGATCTACAAAATTTGGCAGGCACATGTAACATCTCCAGACTTACAAAAAAGCCTGTTGGTGCCATGCCATACACCCAACAGGAAGTCGGCCATTATGAATTTTGTGTTCAATTGTAATGCTTTTTTTTTTTCCAATTCACAGGCGCCCTATTTTTTTACCAACTCTGCCTAGCACGTTTACAGGATCCACCTCAAATCTGTCAGAAAATATAAACCACCTTCATAATGTTAAATTGCGAAGCTTTTAAGTTTTCGTGAGCGACTTGCATCCTGTCAGCACCCCGACGTGCGGGAAGGTGCGATGGCCCGTTCATCGCTGCTTGCAGCTTTAATTATGCTTTGTTTTCAAGTTTTCTAAGAGGTTGCTGTTAATCAACACATTGTTGCAGAGATACATTTCATCTAGTGCAGCATTCAGATGATATGAGAGAGAAAAAAATACAACAGAGACTTTACTGTAATGGACCACCTGACTGCAACAACAAATGCAACTAAGGTCACGTGGTTCAATATAGAAGTAGCTAGCATCTTAAAGTGTAAAATTGGCGTTTCTTGGAGACCATTATCACACAGCAGTACATTAGGAGTGTCTGTTTTAGGGTCACGGTTCAGTACGTTTTTGGTACAGCAGGGAAAACAAAAAAATGCAGAAAATAACATTTGTGTCATTTATTTTGAAAAAGATAAACATTCAACAGGAGCTCATTAGCCATAATTCTTACTGTAACAGTTAATACACTCAATATAGTACATACACTCAGTTAATACAATTAAATAACACAAATGTCAGTAATGCTCCAGCTTAAGACTCTGACCGCTGAGGATTCCTGAACAACTGCAGCTTGCTCTTTTAAACATGGCAGCACACGTGAAGGGGGCTCAAGCACTTTGACCATATGTTTTTAATACTCCTATAGCATTAGTTATTACTTCTGCACGGGCCGAATCTACAGTGAGAGGCTGCCTGAATGCTGTGGGGCGAAGGACTGGTAAATGGTAAATGGACTTCACTTATATAGCGCTTTTCAAGCATAACAGTTCCCAAAGCGCTTTACAGATTGGTCTCATTCACACACTGATGGCAACAGAGCTGCCATGCAAGGTGCTGGCCTCCATTGGGAGCTATTCAGGGTTCAGTGTCTTGCCCAAGGACACCTTGATATGCGGACAGGAGGAGCCGGGGATCTAACCACCAACCCTGGGATTAATTGACGACCCTGAGCCACAACCGCCCACTCGCCTTCCAGTCTGTATCAACAGACATGCCCAACTTCAGTTGAACAATGTCGGCATGCATGTATCACTAATTGGACACTAACCGTCCGTTTTTGCTGTAACTAACCGGGAAACCATAATGCTCCCACACAGTGGATCTAAATGTGACGGGAGGATCCTCCAGCTCTGGTCTCTCATTGGTTTTTTACCGTTTGGAGGCAGCGACACTACATGAACTTGACTAACCGGACTAAGCCGACGGTTCAGTTTGCCCTTTGACCCAAACAGTTACTGTCAAAATAGTCTATTTGTGTCTATTACTCGCACATGCAGAACAGAAATTCTAGAGCTGGATGAATTTGTACCCACCCCTGTTATGCTGTGTTCATGCGCTGATAGAAAACCTGACATTCTGGCATCCAAATCATCTGCTGAACAGCACTGTATTCACCTCCTATTTTGTCAGAAAACTCCAACCTGAAATATCTTCTGCCAGTTCCAGCAGGGGTTTGCAGTAACTGTGGTGTGTTGTATGTTTATGTGTGTTTTTGTAGAGTATGGTCTACGTCTGGGGAGTCAGATCTTCATCAAACAGATGACCAGCACAGGCCTGGCTGCCAAGGACGGGAACCTGCAGGAAGGAGACATTATTCTTAAGGTGCACAAACATTTATTCACAGTGCAGTCACATGATCACATCCATCACAGATAGGTCATCTAGCACAGTGGTTCCCAGAGTCCCTGAGATACAAGGGATTACTAGATAGTTAAAATCATTCAGAAGAAAAACATGTCATGTTGTTAAATAATATATTTTTTCTTTCACTCCTCTAATTTTTGCTTATTTTTGTGTGAAATGCTGGATACTGTCACATGTTTAGATCATCTAAAAACTTTCAAAGGAAACAACCTGAAGAAGAAAAACAGTCCACACGAAGATGATGGGTAGTAGACATGAGAATGGCTGATCTAGCATGTGTTGCACATAGTCATTTAAATAATAGTTTAGTATTTAGTGATAATAAATGAGTAGTCATATTGGTAATAGTACTAATTTAGTACTTAGTATTCATATGTTTCAGAAGAAAAAATATTTTAGCTTGTCTTAAAAACCTTTTGTCAGGCTAATGTGGCTACACGTCTGCTCTTATTGTTGAAGATTCTAGTGTTAAACTAGAAATGAACAATACATCTTACGCAACAGTCTTACTTAATTCACAAATGAAATTAGATTTACAAACTTCCTTTGCGTCTTACAATACCTGGATCACAAATATGATTTTTTTTGAACAAACAAGTCATCCTGCAACAATTTCTTAAATCTGGAAAGTTTTGGATAAAGGTTCCCATTGTTCTCTGGAACAAGTGAGTCCACAGATGTCAGGTGATGAAGCAATTATTATCTTTGTAAGATACAACAACAACACACTTTTATCTTATTTAGTTTGATTAGTATGATTATTTTTACATTAACATTACATTCAATTTATAACAAACAAAAAACCCTCATTGTGTTTTCCCTGGCCAAGACAGGTGGCAACAACTATGAGTTACATAAAACAGATACTGTACAGTATATACTGTGTGTCACAAAAATGTTCGAGTCAAAGATCAAATTGACACCAAGATCATATAAATATAAGATATATATATACAGATCCACAGCCTCTAATATGAAGTTAAAAGAAACAAACTTCACCAGGTTCACAAGCAGGCTGACTGACTGCTTAGTCAGAGCTCCCACAGCCTTTGACTTTTGGTACTTTGTGTGTGTGTGTGTGTGTGTGTGTATGCGTGTTTGCATGTGCGCAGATCAATGGGACAGTGACAGAGAATCTCTCTCTGCATGATGCTGGGAAGCTGATAGAGAAATCAAGAGGGAAGCTGCAGCTGGTGGTCCAGAGAGACCGCCGCCAGATCCTTGTCCGCATCCCCCCACTCGCAGACTCTGACTCTGATAATGACGGTGAGTCACTGAATGCACGGCCTGACCAACATGGTTAGTGTTAAACCACAGGGAGGTCTGTAGTTATCATGTGGTGTAGGCAGGACTGCTGTGTACAGTGTCTCCCACAGGTCTGAAATATACTTGTTGCGGTACTCTGGACGGGGATACATCAAACAGATGACAACAGTATTTGTATTTCATTTCAAAATAGTAAATAATAAATGATTCTCCTTCTCCTTGTACTATTTCCATAATCAGAGATCTACAGACACCATCAGTGTTCAATAAAATCAATTAATTAGATAACTAATATGTGACCTCATATTACATAGCTTACAATAAACTGCTGCATGTTTATCTAACCAGAAGACGTACCTGAGTAAAGCCTAATATTGGGAAACATTGTATGTTGATTTTATTTTACAGATTTGTAACATCTCCACCAAACTTTGATGTAGGTCCAGGTCAGGGAGAAGTTCATTCAAAACTGAGATTAAAGTTAGGATTGGTCATCTAGTTTAAAGAGTTGACGTGCTGGGTTAAATTGTATCAGGTGCTCAGATGGTATGTACAAACGTATATAATATGCACTGTTTTTGGCCCTCTGTTAACATGAAATTAACAGATGACAAAAGAAATAGAGCTAATCAGATCTTCTCCAAGCTGTGGAGGTTGAAGTGTGCCACCGGAATAATTATAGATTTTTTCAAAGGTCAGTAGGTAAGAATATATTCATTAATAAAAACAGTTTATAAAGTGATTGATTAAATTAGCATTTAAATGATGCTGTTAAAAAAGTAATTCACAAAATGGTAATAAAAATATCATTAAATATGCAAATTATTAAATTCAGTTTAGTTGAACCACAAGTCAATTTTATTTAGCCAATATCACAAATCACAAATTTGCCTCAAAGGGCTTTACAGTCTGTACAGCATACAACACCCTCTATCCTTAGACCCTCGATTCAGATAAGGAAAAACTCCATAAAAAACCCTTTAACAGGGAAAAAGTGGAAGAAAGCTCAGGAAGAGCAACAGAGGAGGGATCCCTCTCCCAGGACGGACTGACAGGAAATACATGTGTTTACAGAATAGACCAACATAATAAAATTACAGTATGGACTTGGGGTTAGAGAGGTGTAATGGTTTTCTGAAAGTTTACAATATTCTCGCCTCTGTAAAATACTCGGCTTAATAGATTCATCAAGACTGAGACAGACCAGATAATGGTAACAGGTACATCATAATCAAAAATAAGCAGCTAACTGAAGGTTAAGATGAAAAGATGAGTTTTAAGTCCAATGTCAACAGGGAGGTTACTGCAGAGGAAGGGGGCACAATAGGAAGAGGATCTGCAACCAGCTGACTTCATTTGAACTCTGGGGACAGACAGGAGTCCTGTGTTCTGAAAGCGGAGCGCACGGGATGAAGTATAAGGTTTACAAAGATGGGATGGGTATGGTAACCTTAAGGTCTGATCTGACATGGACAGAGAGCCAATGAAGTGAAGCTAAATTGGTGAAATATGGTCAACTGTTCTAGTTTCTGGTTTTAGTTAAGATTCTAGCTGCAGTATTCTGAACCATTTAAAGACTTTTAATACTAGCACGTGGCAGACCTGACAACAAAACCTTACAATAATCACGTCTGGATGAAACAAAGGCGTCCCTGCATCAGCCTACGACAGAAAATAAGGAGATGGTTTTAGAGCCTCAGATGAATTGAATGAATTTAATATCAAATTTAGAGGTTAAATTGAAAATGGACCTATAGATTAAGGCAACATACCCCCACCCTGTTTAGTAGCTCGAGCAACATGGGCATTGGTATAGTCAGGTGGGGAAACTTCATTTAATGGTAAGAAAACATTTAGTTTCAGTCATGTTTTTGACATACACCAGTCATATCCAGACTATGGTGAAGAATCAAATCATTTGTGATCATCAATGATCTGATGTTTATAAAACCAAATGTGAGGGTCTTGTTGGGGCTGCAGCTTTCAGTAATAGGCTAATCTGTAGAGGTAACAGCAGATGATGTATGAATTGGAACAAGATACTTTAGTAGAACATTTTGGTCGCCTGTGCACAGTGTGGGGATACAACAGATTATTTTACATATTTAGTTTTTTAAGACTTTATCTGTTGCTTTATGGCACTTCACTCGCTTAGTGATAATTCAATTTTTGTGATTCACACACTTAGGGAAAGAGAACTTGTGAGTAAAACGGCGGGGGTGGGAGACAGTCTCAATGTTGTAAACTGGGCTATCAGTCCGATAGTGTACACTGTGAAGAATCACCTGTGACCTGCAAACTTGACGTAAACACCTGTCTATATTCAGAGATAAAATAGCGGTGCCTACTCCAGTACGGTGAAGGGTGTCTGCTTTCAGCAGGTTGGCATATTGACAAAACCAAATCCTTTCTCACTACAATAACGAACCAGCCAGCGGTTCAGTGAAGTGAGCCTATTGTACATCTCATCATTACTCCTTATGGGTAAGGGAGCAGAAACAATTAATCGATGCTGAATCATCTTTCTGGCAAACTCCAACATCCTGGCCAGGCTTTCTTTTGTGATCTCTGACCGCCTCATCCTTGCATTATTTGTACTGACATGGATTATGATGTTGCCAAAGCTAGTGGTGATGTGTGCCCCTGATTCTCCCTATGTGATGCCAGCCACCTCAGATTAGCCTCTATGAAACTCTGGCCCCAGGTAGACTGTAAAAAATGGCTGGCGATGCTAATCTAACATTGCGGGTAATGGAGTCCCCTATTACTAGCATATGTTATTTATCCCTATCATTTGGGGTAGAGGAGGCACGCAGGGCAACAGGGGCAAGGGTCGGGAAAGGTGACTGCAGACCCAGCCTCACAACTGGTTGGTTGCTTTTGCGAGCCTTTCAACACCGCCGAACAGGGACAAACTTTGCATCATCTACCAACAAGGCTATGCTAGTGCTACTATAAAGCCTGTGGCTGAAGCTATCTGGAGTGAACATAACATCTCAGGTAATGTTAGAAGGGATGGGCTGTTCTGACGGTCACGTCTCTCTAGAAGAGACACCCTATCTACACAAGTGGAACAGTTAACACAAACCATCATAACACAGTTAGTGAGGTTGCATTAGCTGTGGGTGAATAGGCTAAGCTAGCTAGTTAGGCTATGTTCGGAGCTAATAGGCATTAGGAGGAGCTTACCCCCTAATGCTAAGATTGATTTGAAAATAAAATGTAGAAAGTCGAAAATGACATGCAAACAGAGAGTAACAGAGTAGATATGTAACAGAGTGAGGGATAAAAGAAAATTAAAGAGGGAGAAAGAGTAGACAACAGTTGTCATGCGCATGGAAATCATGATGTACGTCACAATGTCACGTTTGCAATGTCATGGGAAGCATGGGAGAGACTTGTTGCAGGACAGGAAGCAATTGTCCTGCAACAAGTCAAGAACCCAGAAATACATTGAAAAAATAAATTAAGAAAAATTTTAAAAATACCCATCATACTCAGCTTCTGGAAAAATTTCTCTGAAGACTCTTGCTAACTAACTAATGTGTCCAAAGGCCATTCATTTATTTGGTAATAAATAAATGTATGATGGCAAAATAATTAGAAATACTAGTTAGCAGATTAAGGATTATTTTGTTATTACTTTATTATTTTTAATTAAATAATTGAAATACAAATCTAATTAGAAATGTTTTATACTTAATGAATTTTAATTTTAACCAATGAAAATGTGAATAATTATTCCTTGTGACATACTTGAGCCTCCATACATCATAGTTTAATGAATGGTAGGATTTATAATTACAGCAGAGTGTGTAAAGCGGCCATTAGCATTATTTGAACAATTTCCATAGAGACATACAGTTACAATCATGTTTTCATACACAAAAATAACAACGGTTAAAAATATCTTGCATTCAAGCAGCTAAAAATAACATCTGAAACTAAGCAGTCTTGAGTTTCTGCTTGCAGCTGCTCAGCTACTGTGTATGACTCAAAAAAGAGAGAGGTCACCAGCAGGTCAGGATTTAATCAGGACCTTACCGTGGGCTGAAATGTTTTTAGGAAAAACCACCAGCCCCCTGTGCTGAAATCTGACTAGAAACTGTAATTGCTCAAAAGTGCAATCTTTGTCTGTGTTTTCTCTTCCAGATAATATGTCATACTTTTAGATGAAGGACCACCCAAGACACAGCATGTGTAACATTCTGTTGCCTTTCTCTAAGCTGTAAAACGGCTGTGACACAACCTGACTAAGTTGTAAAGCTTTCACACCTTTTGCACTTGCCTTTATACTGCTCTAAATCTTTTAACTTTTCAATACATGATACATTTTCCTGAATAAATAAACACATTTTAATCACTACGTACTTTGAATTGTGTGATTCATTAAGTATAGAAGTTGAATAATGCCAGTGGAAGAAGACTGTAAGCTGCCTTCAGATCAGTGATCTTCACTATTTTTTCCATGAGAGCCACACTAGCTGGACAAAGTCAGTAGGAGAGCCACTTTTACCACGAAACACCAAATGCCACCCCATCTAATTAATCATCCCACGACATACAATATGTAATGCAGCCAAAACAATCCTAATTAAAAACAGGCTTACCTTAATACTGGGATGAGCATAAGCAGACATGCATTTCCTTAGCTTTATGTTATGTTTGTAGTTTGTTGTTGCAATCCTTGTGAGGCATTCAAGATGCGCATTGGTGAGCCAGTTTCCTCTTGATAGTGTTCATGGTTGAGAATGTTGACTCACATGTGTATGTGCTCACAAAAAAGGTCACATCACTTTTTGTACAAGTGGTTTTAAAGTGGGAAAATCTGCTTCGGCTCATTCACATTACTGAATCTGGATTCAAATTCTCCCCTCAGCTCGTCCATCAACAAATCCTCTGTGGCTGAAGTGCTGCTGCAGATATGGGTCATTTGTGGTGATAGTTCTGAGTTTTAGGAAGTGAATGAGTTCTCTGTCAGGTATATACAGGGAAGTTATTTTGTTCTGGAATGCTCTGATTGTATTCAGCATGTTGTTTGGAAGCTTGTCCCTCCCTTGAAGCTGCAAGTTCAGAGAGTTCAGGTGACTGATGATGTCAGTCAGAAGGCCCACTGTATGATACAGTGTTGGTCTTCCGACTCTGGCTCATGTTTTCCCTTATTGTCCAGGAAAGTGCGAATCTCGGGGAGGAGGCTCAGGAACCAGGCACTTTTCCCGCGGGACAACCATCTATCTATGTATCACTATATCCCCACACTGCATCTCAGTCTTCAATTAACTGCCGGAACTGTCTGTGGTTTAGTGCTCTGGAGACAATGAAATTCACCACACGCACAACCCTTTGCATCACATTTTGGAATTCATTAGTTCTGATACCGGTGTCCTGATGCAGTGAAAACTGAAGTTCGGCATTTCTTCTTTTTTTTTCATGAGACCAATAAACCCCTTTCTCTTTGGCTTGCAAAGATCACCACAGATGGTTGCATGGGGAACCATCTGTGCAGACACTTGCAAGACTTGACCAACTGACTTATTTTTCATCAAAAAATGGCGGAAGTGCATTCAGAATGTTGTCACCTCTTGTTTGGCTAAGGAGTGGAAGTAAGCACACATTTCTTCTCAAATAGTTTTCTTTTAGGAACCTCACCCAAACACGCAGCTGAGCAACATCTGTCACATCTGTGCTTTTGTCCACCTCAATGCTGAAATACGGCGCTGATGACGGATCAGCAAGTAACTGGTCAGTTATGTCTTTGCCAAAGTCCTCTATCCACCTCATAATGGTTGAATCGGACAATTGTAATCCTTTTTTTTGCTTTACAATTTGGTCCTTGTTGTCAAAGTCTGTGAACCATATTTCTGCTGTAGCCAAAAAACTTTTACTTTGTCTTTTAACTTTTGTCTAAACTTTGTCTAAGCTTTGTCTAAGTCTTTTACTATTTCTGATCTGAGAAGGTTTTTCACCCTGGCCAAGATCCATTCAATCTCAAAAGATGCCTCAGTTAAATGCTCTGCTGTAGAAGTTGTTCTGTGGATGAGTGAAGCAGTAAGCTGCTCAATTTTTCTTTTCCTGAAGTTACTCCCAGGTGGATAAGTTTTAGTGAATTTTGGTAGCATGGTTTGGAAATGGCACTCCAAGTTACTTCGCTTATATTATAAAGAGTACGGTCTAGACCTGCTCTATAGGAAAAGTGCCCTGAGATAACTTCTGTTATGATTTGGTGCTATATAAATTAAACTGAATTGAACTGAATAGAAATTGAAACCAGAGCGGGTTGCATGGAGGACGAAGAAAAAATCGTATGTCCATTTTTCTTGAAATTTCCTGTGCTCATCATGTATGGCTCACATGTTTCTTTTTCATACTGTGAGCAACTGCTCTCTTCCCACTAGTCCCCTCTCCGGGTCTTCAAATTGATTTTCGGTTGCTGAATGCAGTCTTCATTTTCCTCGCTTGTCACACCGCTTTGTTTCTGTCCATCTGTTTTTTTTTTAAATTGTTTGTGCATGTCGTTCATGCGGCTATTGCCGCATGAACCCTGCAATAGCCAAATTAACGCCACTACACGAGTGTGCAGTGTTGCTAGATCGGTGACAGTTTCCAACCCTTTAGCAATATAGATTAACTTTACTGAAGACCCAAATATTATGTGAAAAGGTTGCATGCTTATGCAGTGTACTGTAAATATATGTATATTATATATGTATTTTTTTTAATCACCCCAAATTATCCTACACCAGTCCACTATTTATTTACCCATCCAACATCACTATCGCCATTGTGGGCCACCAAAACTTTGAGTGAGGATAGGTCTGAGCAGGTTTTGACAGTCTCATGTTTGTAGCCTATACTGCCATCTTGTGTATGAATAGCGTAGCTGTTTTGAGTATTTTTATGAATTATGCGTATTGGCTGCATTACCGCATAAGTATTAGCTACCATGCGAGCCGCCAATGAAAGCTTGGCAAGCCGTGCAATGAGAATCACTGCTTCAGATGAATGTGCTCTGTTTTATAATATTGTGGGATGTCTGAATATTGAATCATGATGTTGCAGACAAATGGTAATGATTTATTTTTGTGAATACAGAATGTTGCATGACAAAGCGTGGCTCATAAAGTGGGTAAGATGTTTGTTGAATTTTCAGTGTAATAACATATTAATGATTCGTCCTAACAGTGTAGCAAGTCACCGTTGTCTGTCCAGGTGGTATATCTGAACTCCCATCACCTCCCTGTTGTCTCTTGCTGCCTTTCTATTTCACACAAACATTCTCATCTCACGCTCACACATCTCACTGCGCTGACAGGGTCACTATGATTAATTGTTGCCTGAAACCTGGAGCCTGGAGATAGTCTGTACACATATATACATGTATGTGTATATATACTGTATATACATATACGCTGCTGGCTGGGGTTGATTTGCTGTTTGGAAAAGTGTATACCTAATTCTACGAACAAAGAAGGATCAAAACCGACACATGTATTCTCACTTAACATATATAATCTGTTTTTTTCCAATCAGTGATGACTTTTTAGTTAACTTTTTTATGGTTTTAATGTTTTCAATTTCCTAGGAAGTTTCTAGGACAGAACGCCGTAATATGGATCTAGCTACAGCATAGGGGAAATAGGAATAATGTTCTGAGACACAACACATATCAAGTAACTACTTATTTAAGTAAGAACCAGGAACTGATATGATAGTTGTGTACTGAAGTTGTGCCTAGTTTATAAGCTATTTCCAGCAGTTTTCCAGTATTATTTCCTTGAAAGAACTGTTCAAATCTTAATGACTGGAATAACTGAGATTCATTTAAACCCAAGTAACTATTAATTTATTATTTGAAATTGTATGCTTGCCTGTAATTAACAACTCTGCGGATAGACTAATTTGTCACCAATGGCACAAACAGAAAGTCATATACTGACTCTGTCATTTTGTTTGTTTGCTAACATTACCATATTGTAAATATTACCCTCTACAACATGTGACGTTATGATTTAACTCCAAATCCAATGCTAAGGCAAAGGTAACTGGCCTCCTTATCATGTTTTCTCTATAATTCTTCATGTTAGTATTTTTTCAATAACCTCAAACTACATAAAAGTTAAAGGTGAAACTTTAAAAACGTCAGCCAATTTTTTTTTTTTTCAATTTGACAGCACATGGATAAAGAGAATATCTGAAATTGTATGTTCTTCTATTACTTAAATATATCCGGTGACTATTAGTGTGTCAGATTTTCCCTACGTGGTTTTGCCTACATTACTCAGGATGTGCACTTCTCCAGACAGTGGCTGACCCATTTAGCTCTTGACTCCTTTCCATGCCAAAATCTCTAGATAAGATATTTACTCTCTCAGTAAATCTCCAAATCTCCACCGTCAAGTCATCACCCAGCCCAAACCCACAGTTATTCCCACAGCATTTTTGATTAGATTGTCATGGATTAATCCCCAGAGTTGACTCAGCAGTACTTGCATCACCACTACACCTTACAGTAGCTGTGTGTGAATGTGCGTGTTTTTTGCATTTCTGTATTAATATTCAGGTCCACATATCTTCACAGGGATAGAATGGTGTGAACAAACAGCATTTAACTGGCCCTAATTACTTTAAGGACACAGATTTATTTTGTTATAATGTCAAGTAAAGCTCTAAATTTCCTAGGAAGTATACTGTATATTTAAAGTCAGTTCACAGACATTACTAAAGCAGATTCAATAGAAAAGACAACAGCAACATGTCTTTCCAGTCTAGAGTTTTTCTAGTAGAAAGGTGTTGAAAGGTAGTGGCTGTTTCCGCTGCTGTGGCCATGGATGAATCCATAAAACAAGATGAAGTGTAAAGCTCCATTAACTGCTGCAATAATCATTACACCCCACAATATGAAAGTGTCTGATAGAACAAACAACATACTGAGGATTTAGCTATTTTTAAGCCTGAGAGTTGTGGGGATTTTGAATATGAACATTTTCCAAAAGACGGTGCTAGAAGAAAGGTCATGCAGTCATTAAAATTAAAAGGGTTCACCCCGAGTAGTGTGAATGTGCAGCAATCTGCCAGTTAGATTTTGGTCTTTCCTGTATATTAACCTTTATTTCAGTGCACAAGTTAGATTCTATTGTTACTTACACAAATCAAAAAGTTACAAAATACCATCTGGTAAATCTGGCTGCTGAGGCACTGGCTGATTGATGATGTGCTGCATGTGAAATGCCTCCAGTTCACATTGGAACTGTTACGGAGACACACATTGAGTGCCTTTGGTAATCTAATAAAGATCATCTTAAAAGGTGAAGAATTTTTCAGTATTTCTTATGATTTTAATGACAAAACAAAATATACCTATTTCAAAAAAGTTCCACAATCCCTGTGCAATACCACCACAGACCAACAGGGGTCCACTGACACCCCCTCACCCCACCCCCTGTTGAGAGACAGTTCTGTATAGACATCTGTCTTAATTTAAAATATTTTGGTGCTGAAGTAGCAGATTTATTTGTAATTGCACATTCTTCTCTTAGTCTTGCCCTTCCGTCAGTTTCTGTAAGCTATATACTATAAATACTCAAATCTATACTATACTGTAGCCTTTATACTCTGTAGAGTAGTGTCACCTTTATGATCAAAGTGACAAGTAGCAACGTGTAGTCGCGGAAGAGCGAGAGGAGCATATTACACACTGCTGCCTCCTATAATTTTCCTAAGATATTTCTATGATCATTCGGTAGCATCTGTGCTGCTGAAAATACTGCCCCAGACCAAGCCACCTCTGTACCTAATATTTTAGAGGAGATATGACTACAGATCTAGTTTTTACTATAGATGTTTGGTGTAACCTGGGAGTGGAACAGGTCATGTGAACCTGCACTGACCGCACCGTGCTCAGCTGCTACAGTTACATAATTTGAGGTAAAGTTATACAATACAATACAACACAATATCCTCACTTTTCTCCTTTTCTGTCTCTCTCTCTCTCTCGCTTTTCAAACTCCATCACCTCTGGTTACATCCCTGCATGCCGAATGTCTTTCTAACCCTAATCAAACTAATTAACATGTACTAGATCGTACCTGGTGAAACACAGCTGTGCCTCTCTGACCTCTAAATGCTGTTAAATTAAAGGTAAAAATGACCTGCTTATGAAGGAATGCAACAATCCTGCTTAAAGTGACACAGTTGTTGACTGTTAAAGAGGTTTGTCATGGCGTGTTGTTTTCAGGGGGACAGATTTATCACCACTTTTTTTTCTCTCTTTTATGTGGATCCCTCGCTTGTCCTCTCTCACCTGAGTACTCAAATGTTTCTTTTATTTCTGGTTTCTTGGTGTACAGGCTTCTATTAATTATTTCATCTTCAGCCTCCCTCCCTCCTTTCAGAGCAGTGTGTTGAGTGCCACATTCTGACGGATAAAAGCAGCCAAATCAAAGACTCTGCCACCCATGTTCACTTCAAATGATAAAATGGATACTCCCATGAGCTGCCCTCATTCTGGAATTCCAGAACTTGCCTCATGGATCCTTAGAAAGCAAGTTTCTAAACATGAATTCACTCTTTTTAGTCTTACTGTATTTTGTTATAATCCTTAAGACATACATTATATCAAATCCCATTTTTGACTCATAGTGAACAGTTTTTCAGCAATACCGTTCAATGTATTTGCATCCATCTGTCCTTCTTCCACCACTTATCTGAATCTGGGGTCGCAATGACAGCAAACAAGGCAAGCCAGTTCAGACGTCCTTCAGCCCAGCTACATCCTCGAGCTACTCTTGGGCATTGCAAGGTGTTCTCAGGCCACATGGGACATAATCCCTCTTGTATGTTCTGGGTCTGCCCAAGAGAGGTGTCTAGGAGGCATCCTAATCAGTTGCTCAAGTGGTGCCTTTCACCGCCCAAGTGGTCTCAGCGGTGCCATTCACCGCAAAGGCACCACTTGGGGAAAGTGGCTCCTTCCAGATGTCTGAGCTACTCACCCTGTCCCTTAAGGCCTCAGTGTGCTTTAAACAAAGTGCTTGTCAGATTGTTGAACAGAATCCGAAATCTGAAAGTAGCTGGGGTTTGAACTCTCAAGCTCTCTATTTTCATTCTTCACACAACTAATTTGGCCACCTTTCATGTGAAAAATCACAAACACTATGAATGTCTTCGAGGAGAGACTGTGAGGGCATATGCTGTTATCCCCTTTTGTACAATTCATCATATCTTGTCCTTCTCTATTTCAACAGGCTTTTCCCGCCTTTTAATGTGGCCAACAGCTATAAACACTTTTGCCATTAAATGTGGTTGGATGGCACTTCATACAAACCAGTTCTAAGCAGACCACCTAGACATCCTGTGAAGGAAACTTATTTTGGCTACTTGTATTCGCAGTCTCATTCTTTTGGTCACTACCCACAGCACATTACCATACATGGCCAGCATATTTGTATTCTGTAATTACATCGTTTTTATCGTTGCTGGACAAGTCCTTTCTGGTACAGGATTTGTTGAAATAATGCATGCACGTATTGGGCTCAATGTCTAAGACAAAAGCTGGTTCATGCTCACTTTTCATATAATGCTGGGCATCTTTTATGCAATTCAGTCATTTGAGTTTACAGTTAACAAACTTTGTCATGATGCATCGTCCGATGAGGTTTAAAAGTCAAAATGTTTCTTATACCTGTTATGAATGTCCACACTGGAAGGCAAGGTGAAAAACACAGTCATAGCCTCCTCTGCATCTTCATCTCACTATCTCCCCAATCCATGTCCAACAACGCTGTGTCTTTTGCTGAATTGTAGAAATGGGGATAAAGGCTCACTCTTTCGGACAGTTTGTCCACTGAAGCATTCATGGGTTATTGAGCTTGTAAGAGAAATTCAAACCCTGCATACCTTTAGGCTTCCTCATGCATCTTCTGCATGTTTGGGGCCATTTAGGGTGAGCACTGGAGTCCTTTTCTGGCTGAGAAGGCCGACTTCCTGCTGACTCCCTGCACTCATGAATTTCACAAAAATAATACGCTTTTACCACCAGTAACACAGGTGTTGCCAAACCAACCAAGACTGAAATCTTAAGGAATATAACTGTAGTGCATTGGAAGCATTGCTAATCATTACATAAACACAATATGGAAGTGGATTTTCAAAGTGCACTGATATGAATAGAAACCAATGGCCTGGAAGGAAGGAAAATAACCTAAAAACTGGGGTGTTTTTACACAATTCTGAACAATTCTGTTGATTTCTGGACTATGAATTCAGTGTGTTGGGGTAATAGCTGCTTTTATCTTGAGTACTGAGCTGTGGCACCAGAGTTTGCCCTCACAATTCTGAAAAATATCTCTAATAACATCGTCACTCTGTCCCAGGCAGTAATTAGCTGATGTCGGGGTTTCCTGAGGCAACCATTTTCTACTGCTGATGGTGGTGGTGGTGGTGGTGGTGGCATGCAGTCTGGACAGGGGTATTTAGCTTGAGAGAGGCTAACTGAGATGTCTGTCTGTTTGTCTGTCTGTCAGACATATCAGAAATGGAGTCGTACCATTCCTATTCTCCCCCAGAGGAGAGGAGGTCCCACCAGTCTGACCTGTCTTCCCACTCTTCTAATGAAAGAGACAACCCCAGGTAGGATGGATGGAAGCTTGGATGGATGAGCTGAAAGCAAGAAAATTAAAGTTTCAAAACCTGACACAACTGACTTCCAGTTCGGTTATGTAGTCTTGTGACTTAACTTGGACATGCCCTCAAGGACTGGGATATTGTCTTAAGACTTGACTTTGATGTGCCTCGATTTGCTTGAGACTCAAATTTGACTTTCCCCAAAAGACATCAAAGGCATTGATAAGCACTAATTGAAGTTAGCTAACTATGTGTCCTGTTAGTCCATATTGCTTTCTTAAAATGTGAGGTCTTACTGTAATCTTGTGTGTATGTGTGTCACAGGGAAGAACCCATGAGGACAGCCAAGATGTCAGCCATGGCGTCCCCGTTCAGAGTACCTGAAGACCCCCAGGCCTCAGCTGAGCTGGACAAAGACACTCCGCACATTGAGGATCCTCCAGGTTATCACTCACTACACCAGCCACATCAGTCTACCATGGCAGGGTCACAGTCTTCACATTCACATACCAGACAAACAAACAAAAATTACATAAAGCTTATTGGACTGTTTTGAGACTTTTTGGTACAACTAAACAGCCAGATTTTTTTGGCCACTTGGGAGCAGCGGAAACCATCTGTAAACACAACATCTGACATATTATTATCATATATAGTTGATATGGCAAACATGCTAGCTAGCAAATTGCCTATTTACACTTACATCAGTCACAAAGCAAAACACTAGCATTAATTTGGAGTTGTGTTTGTGTCCAATATTCCCTTTCTGTTGGCTCTGTTTTTGGTCTCTACCAGCTCCTGAGGGAAATATCTGGCTCTTTAGCTGCCAAATGCTCCACTATGTTCACCAGCTAGTCTGGTCCGTCTGCTGTTTGGTGCTGGACAGGTAGTGCACAGTGGGTTTATCAGAGCTTTTTCTCTGAAAACACCTGTTGCTGCTGGAAACCAGGTTGATGAGAGCAAAGTTGCAGGTTGTCAAGCTAAAACAATGAGCTAAAAGAGACTGAAAAGCTCCATAGAGCTAAGTTGAACTGCAGAGTTGGTTGTTGATAATTCTCTGTGGGTTCATTATTACAAGCAAAACCTTTCACATTACACATAATCATTTGTTCGATTGCTAATGTGAAAAATATTGATTTCGGGCAGCTTTGAGGGTATTTGTTTTCTCCAGCAAAATGCTTGAACCTTTTGGTAATTTCCAAAGCTTCATTATAAATTTACTTTTACTGACCTAACATGTTGTTGGCAGTTGTAAACATGTAAGATGTTAACAACTCTCTTCCTGATTGTCTATCTACAGTTGCTGTAGCGGCCACGCCCAAGATTCTCCTGCGACCAAGTCCAGAAGATGAAAAAATATATGGGCGAGTTATTCTTTTTATTGTGTTGTCTTTCTTTCCTCATTTATATTTTATCTGTAATCACACGAAAATATGTATGTATATGAGAACAGAACATACATGAGAGGCCCTCAGTGAATTATAGCCTCCACATCCCCAGTACATAAATCCAGTCCTACCCATGCTAATTGTGTGAAATAAATTGATCTCAATTGATGTTGACCAAATTGAAACAACATACTTGTACGCGATCGGCCTCATACATACAGTATCTCTGCCTTTTATGTGATGCTTTCTGAAATACATGGGAATAGAAAGAAGGTCACTTTATTAAGAATGTAATTTACTTAAGTAAAACTAGTTATACCACACTATAAAAATACTCTGTTACAAGTAAACGTTCTGCATTGAAAATCTTACTTATTGTAAGTAAAGGTATATTAAAGTCCTTAAAAAAGTATCACTCAAGTAAAGTACAAGTACCTCAATATTGTACTTAAGTACAGTACTTGAGTAAATGTACTTAGTTACTTTCCACCACTGCTAATAGGAAACGATGCAATAGAGTTGCCAAGTGGGAGGAGCTACTGTATTTCAGGAAGTAAAAGTCACATTACTTTTTCACGTAGGCATGTTATGTGACATCAAACTCTCCTGACTGAATCATCAGTACTGACCAGGTGTCTGCTCCATACAGTAGAGTGGGATGAACAACTGTCTTGTAAATTAGCAGTTTTGTTCTCACTTGTATGTCCCGGACACTCTTCTCCAGAGGCCCCACTGGCACAGCTGATACCATTTCTTTGTCGATGTCAGCACTGGAGAAGAGGAGGCTGCCAAGGAAGGGAAGGTGATCCACATTTTCATAAAACATGCAAGGTACAAGCCAATCACAGAGCTTTAAAAATCTGTCACATGCGCCGCTAAAGGCAGGTGGAAGCTAAAGATTATGGTGTTGAGAAAACTGAAAAGACAATATGCAGCTTAAAACAATTTTAAATTCTCTGTCCATTGTGGGTGAATTCAGCAACTATGGCAACATGTTTTGTTCTCAACTGCAATGATGAAGCATTTCGAATTCGCCACTGCTCTGTGTCGCACCTTTGACTGGCTTCTTCTCCATGGAAAAGGCATATTGTAATATTTAGAGCCATCCGCCATGCCAAAATGACGGACAAAACATGATTTCTCAGAAAGAAGGTGAAATAAACAACTGGTGGCCACAACATATATACTATTGGATTGTTAAATTATCCAGGAGAGTCCCATGTGTCTATGTTCAGCAACACTGAGGATACCAGTTTAAAGAAAAAAAATTAACGGAATATAGAATGGGGAAAAACTATTCCAGAACCAGCAGCTCCTCCCACTGACAGACATTAATCAAACTGTAAATGTGTTATTTTCTAACAATTTGCTGGAACTGTCGCACCACCATTCATAATGTGTTTTAATGTTTTGCAGCTGTGAGCAGCTCCTTTATGTACTATGTGCATGCATTGTGGGAGAATAGAGTACATCAACAGCACAATCAAACATCTTCTTCTGAGTATACTTAATTTTGTCACTTCCCCAGTGTGAACATAGTGCATAGTATGAAGGTATTATTGGAGCAAAACAACTGAGCACCTGTGACAGTGGAATTTGTAGTTGCTAATCTTGCTAAAAATCCCACAATGCAATGCTTTGCCTTTGATAGATGTGAAAATGACAGTATGCAACATAATACCTGTCAGTGATGATGATTCATATAGTAAATCTCAATTCACTGCTTACTATAGAGTCAACTATTAAGTGTTTACTATGTAGGGAAAAGAGAATGAGTGAATGAGGGAGTGATTTTAGACAGTGACAAACACAGCATCAGCAAAAGTCCTACAATGCACTGTTAAAAGCACAGGTGACATCATTCTGCTTAAAAAGACTTCCAACAGGTCTGTTTCACTCCAGCTGTACCGCAATTCTGTACCACACACTAATTCTAAGCAGGTGAGTATGCTATGAAGGTATTATTGGAGCAAAACATCTGACCACCTGTGACAGTGGAATTTGTAGAAATAGTCACACGTGTAACAGTTAATTTGAAATCACAGAGAAAAATGCTTTACAAAGTAGCAAACCTGTAGAATTTTATTTCTCTCCTACAAACACAACACAGCAGTTACACCTTCTCAAATTCTTCA
>LKNJ01005780.1:0-21228 GCA_002120245.1 Maccullochella peelii
CGCACGGAGCGGAAGTCATAAGACAAAGGCCGGAAAAGGGAAGTACTGAAAGTGGGCGGAGCAGAATAAGGTGAATAGGAAAAGTCAGAGGATCACCAAAGTCAATACACGTCATCCTCTGGGGACCATGAATGTCTGCACACAATGTCAAGGCAATCCATCCAGTAGTTGTTGAGATATTTCTGTCTGGACAAAAGTTGTGAACTGACCGACCGATGAACTAAAAATGAAGTTTGTAAAAGGGGGTCTCAATACTTTCCTATACCACTCTCCAGTATGTCACCAATAGAGGTACAGTTAACTAAATTGATTATCTCAAAACATGTTACTGCATGTAGAATCACGAGGTGACACTCCTCTGTGAGAGCCATTGTAATGCATAGTGAGTGTGGTGACAAATGCTACGTCTGGTGATCCTTAAAGGTTGCCCTTTACAGAGTCAAGCGTCAGTGCACCTATTCAGCTGTGCCTCGACTCTCCCTGTGATGTTGCAGGAGTGGCAACCTGTGTCCAGGGACTTTTGAAAGTTAAAAACTTTCATAGCACTTAAATAGTAAACTAACACACCCACAGATCAAGACAGTAGGATGATGCATTGAGTAAGGAAAATCTTGGCCTAAAAAAATGTCTCCTTTCAGAAACCATCCAGATGTCCTTGAACAAGATACTGAATCCTTTGCAGCTGCATAAGCTCTGCTCTGCTGCCGATTCTTACCTCTTAGTAGCTTGCGGAGGAGGAATCAGAAAGACAATTACCCAACAGGGATCAATAAAGCATTAAGTTTGAGTCCAGGGCTATTTTTTTGTCTTGCCGAAGTGTTCCTAAAGTACAATTGGTCTGTTAAAATAATAAAAAAAATGAACTATTGTTGTATTTGAATTGGAAACCTCTGAGTTAAACAGATGCTGAGGGAGAATGGCAGTAGGACTGATAGATCCACACTTCTTGTACACATGCACAATCTTCCAAGTACCTGAGACATCAAGGGCACGGCTAGTCAAAGTGATGAATTTCCCCTAATGATGTCCCCCTCTTTATCCAATGCGTATTCACAGGTCTAAACACAACCACATGAAAAGTCATAGCTATAAGAGTCAGTGCTGTTCCCTTTGATTAGTGTGCTGGCTTGCGGATTTTGTGACATGAGAAAGGAAGTGGATACAGATGTCTATCACATACAGTTACGCATCCCTGCCTTTATAAAAAGGTAGTGTTTGATTTCAAAAGGCTCCGGCTGACGCAGGCAGGTCTTGATCATTTACTCTGTCTTCAAACTCAGTTGGAGGTGTTTAATATCTGGCTCCTTGATTTCGTTCTCGAGTATCCTTCTTCGCCAGGATAAATATCCTTCAAAGCCAGCTGAAGCAGCCATGAAAAGCTTCTGTCAGAAGTGTTTGCTTTGCCAAGGTGTGATGGAGTGGACTAGGTTCCTCCTGTGTCCTCGTCGTAGTGTCATTCACTGACAGCTTCACGTCGAGTCACAAAGTTATTCCACCGCAGGGAGAGACAGTTTCACATATTCATCCTCATAAAATTTGTCACTCATCCATGCAGCTGTCCCAAGGGCTGCCATCTTTCCCTGTTTTTATGTTTCTAAATGGAATGATAGTTACATGTTGCATCCATATGTGAAAAGCCCCTTTCAGACATAGCCTGCATTACATAATTGTGCTTGCAGTTTTAGATGTTAGTCTCATGTTCACCTTCGAGTAACTTTTCTGTAAAAGTCACTATTGCAATTTTACTAGGTATGACCTAGTAACATTTCTATAACACTTCCAACACAGCTTATGTCTGATTCAAATACCGTCACAATGATGGAAAGACTACACAGACAAGGTTAAATATGAAGTGAGAGATATTAAATGCATGTCTTGTTCCACCTTCTGAACTGTAGTAAATGTGTCCTTTGAATATCATTTCTCATGCACAAAGAAAATAAAAATGTGTTTAATAAACCATGACATACTGTCAATGAGCCAATATTAAGTTTTAGATCAATCTATGAAGTGTCTTTCCATCTTTTTCCCTGTCCTGCGAGAAAAAAAAAAAAAGAGAATAAAGACAACACTAAGAGTCTTCAGCCTCGCTAGTGGCTCTGTGAGGCTGTGCTTACAACAACACTTTGAGCTAAGCACTAATGTCAGCATGCTAACCTGCGCACAATGAAAATGCTAACATGATGTTTAGCAGGTGTAATTTTTATCATGTTCACCATCTTAAATTTAGCATTCTAACATTTGGTAATTAGCACTGATTAGCTATTGCTGATGCAGCCTGTAAGAGAATGGAGAACACTCTGTTACCTTTAATCCAACAGCCAGCCGTGCAGATTTGTAATGGAATCATTTCTGAATACAGCCACTACGAAACAACTTTTGTTGTTTGAAAGCCCAAGATATATATTTTTTAAGTGATATATGAATCCAGCTCTGTTACAGACTGGATGTCTGAAAAGAGCTTAGTTGTACTTGTTACCAATGGCAACTACTGCAATGAAAGTTGCCTTTACAGTAGTTTAAAGGCTTGAAAGTGGAAAGTGACTTGTTTTTCAAGTCCCAGTTAAGGGTCTTCTCCAGCTATTTGAAAGGATAATAATAATGATTTTAGTTGATATAATGATTTACAGAGATTGTAAAAACAAAGCTGTAGGAAAAGACAACTCTCACAATCCTCAATGACTGACGAGAATACAAGAAATGGTCTTCATGCTCTTAAATAGAGGGTTCAGATGGAGGGTGCTGTAATAAAAATATTGATTTAATCACACACCCTTCTTCACCTGAGTTAATGAATCATTATTTTCACGTCTGCACCCCGAGGATAGATAAAGTATTGTCTGACTGGTCCACTGCATTAGATGGTTAGCGCTCTCATTAAGAGTGGAGCTGGAGTGTGTAAATCTCAAGAGAGATGGAACATCGAGAGCAGTTGTACAAGCAAAGTGTGCTGCCGTGAAACACGCTGTCTCCACTGTCCCTCTCTGGTGTTTATTGCCTGGCACCACTATGCAATACTTAAATTCCTTTTGTCAATTGCTTTAAGTCGTCTTTTCTTTTTTTCTCCCATTTTCAGTGTCTAAAACATGATTGACTAAACATAATTTTTAAGCTTTGGAGTTTTTAAGGCTACATTCACACCATGGGGCATTCATACCAAATTCAAAATCTATGTTTATATCAAAGTTGTTTTGATAGTTGGTCATATTTGTCCAAGAACATAACCCCATATACCAATCTGACCTGACAGCTATGTCAGAAAGACATGCCGGCACAGTAAGAATGACACGAGATGTCACATCCATCCTACAGTCCTCATTGACATAGCAATGCTGATATGAATTAGGATCTGAGCAGGTCACAGGCTTCAGGACCTGAATCAGCTTTAAAGACAAAAATAACACTGATTTTATCATCTATAAAGTATATTTAATCTGGATTGAAAACACATATTGATGAAAATTCAGAATACAGAAAGATGCAGTAGTGTTCTGTGTGTCTATGGTCACTTCCACAAAGACAGTGACACATAATCTAACACATGTATACCATAAAGCTGTCCTCCCCCTCAACAATAGGAGACCACTCAAAATTAAGGCTTTTAACAGCTGTACAATTGTACAATTGAATCTGTTCTGCTGATGAGAGGACAAACTAAACTCCTCCTTTTTAACGATTGGACAGTATTGATCGCTGATGTTTTACAGACAGAAAGACATATGTGCAACTTACTCATTGTGTGGTGTTCATTAAAGAGCAACTTGCAGGTTGGAGACCCCAGTTAATCAATGTGTAGGAAAATGATGTAGAAACTAGATTTTCAAAAAAATATACATATATTTCCTTCCACATCAAAAAAGACGAACTGTATGTGACGGAACAAAAGGGAGAGCAACTAAGTATGGATTTTGACACTGAAGAGGTTGAAAATGTATATTCACACGTATATGGCAGAACACAGTCTTACAATTACAAGCCTGTTAAGTGTCCACAAGACCATGATTAGATAAAGAAACGTAGAGAAATTGAGTTGTGGTGTGAGATCCAGTAAAGAACTGGGCAGGTGTCCTGGTGGGTGACCAGCGGTGTCACGCGTAGCAGGTAAGTGGAGGACCCAAGCGCAGACCACATAGGCAGGAGTTGTTGTCAAGAGGTTTATTGTTGCTTACAAGTTTAAACAGGCAGGTAGGCATGCAGGTAGGCAACAGGCAGGTAGCACATAGAACACAACGACATGACACAAGGACAATGAACCAACAAGACACAAAGGGAGCAGACAGGCATAAATAGACATAGGACTAATGAGGGAAACAGAACCAGGTGAGACACGAGACACAGGTGAGACAAATCAACAGATAATCAGACACAGGGAAAACACTAGGGCCGGGCAAGAGACAACAAGGAGTCCACATCATGACAGGCGGTAGCCAATAAAAGCCAACGCTCTGTTCTCGTCACAATATTGTAAGTTTGCTATCACATATCAGGCTACAAAACTAATACAACTAATGCTAATACAACAAAACTAATACTGGCAGGAGTATTGATACTTACACAAACGAATGTGCATTTAACAGTTTGCATCAGTCGTATCCGGTATTGCCAAATATAATCCTACACTATGTTTTACGGTGCTGTAAGATATCTAATCCTAATTTGGAAGTTAGCAAACGTTAAAAAATCAAGACTTACAGTGCACAGTCCACATTTTGGTCAAGCTGAATATCTTACTCCTGTTGGTGGCAGAACCAGAAGCTGCTGCGGATGGAGGACCTGATGAAGCAGCTGTGTGTACTAAAGGAGCCGCACCAGCTATCAGCCTCACACAGACCTAGCTTCAACCTCCCATCCTGAACTCCGTCATATCGCCAGGAATATAATCATCTGGCGCCGCACACGACCACGTTTTTTGCTACAGATGCAGTCCCATCTCTTCACCTGCACAACACGCAC
The DNA here is from genome assembly GCA_002120245.1 of Maccullochella peelii. Taxonomy (NCBI): domain Eukaryota; kingdom Metazoa; phylum Chordata; class Actinopteri; order Centrarchiformes; family Percichthyidae; genus Maccullochella; species Maccullochella peelii. The sequence goes on from LKNJ01005780.1 coordinate 4,954, forward strand.
CCGGTTATGAGAGCTAGCACTGGTGCTTTTCTTGTTACAGAATAATTCATCATGATGAAAAATGGTGAAATGCAACGTAAAACTACAGAAAAAAGACAGACTTACTAAATTACAACTGCTAAGACTGCACGTTGAATTGTGGCAGAGTCAGGGACAATGACTCCCTTTTGTTACATAATATGAAGAAATGTTGCTCAAAACACTTTTCCCTCTTAATTGTTGCCTTTATGTCTTGTAAAACATACCAAAATCTGCAGGTTAAATATAGATTTATTAAAAAATTAAACCTGCAAGTTTCTCTTCAACATTCTCTCAACAATACTGAGCAGAGTTAAATATGAGTGTGTGCCTGTTTGTACTGATGCAGTCTCAAGTTTTTAAATAAATTATTATATTGGAAAATGAATTTCTGTGAATATAAATAATGTAAAAATCCAAATTTTCTGCAAGCCCACATGCACTGGAAACTTTAAGACATCTGTGATGTCCAGTGGATGGGAGATATGAATTTATTACATTACAGGATTGAAACACCTTTCTGTACCTACATACAAACCTACAAATTTCCCCCCCTGTGCTAAATGTTGACATAGAAAACTGAATAAAAAAGAAACAGTAATTAATTGGGGTGTGCTTTTTGGACTATAACTTTGGTTGCATGCAACCCAGCTCTGTCTTCTTTTTGTCTTTGGTCAAGCGCAATGTTTTTTGCACCTGTTGCAGCTGTTTCCTTTAAAGATTGTTGTAACATGTTTATCTAGACTCAAAGTGATAAAAGAAAATGACCCAAGATTTTACAGTGCTGGTTAACAAATTGGGACAAAGGCAGTCGAGTAGCCAGGTAAAATTCAGAAGGAAATCAGATGGTTATTATTATTTTTTTTGCATTCAATATTGATTTCCATTTTATGATGGAATACAGGGATACATTGATTTATTAGTTCATTTAATTGAGGCTGTTGTACCTGTTGCCTCATTATACTTATGCAAGATTTTTTGATGTGATTTTCTTGGTAACCACTTTATAGATGCAATGTATTTGTAATTTAGCAAATAAAACCACAGAATTACAGTTACCACTTCATAACAGTTATGTTAAGTCACAAAAACTTTCATAATGCCCTTGCAACATTATAAATCACATCTAGATACCACCACATACCGTTATATCAGCCAAACAATATGACAGTATAGATGGCATAGTTAAGAAATGTTAGTTAGTCATCAAGATAATGTCACTCATGAGAAAACCACACTTATCTTTTTGGTTTAAAGCTGCATTTGAACTTTATTTTCTTCATGCTAGAGAGGCTGTTGTTGATCTGTTGTGGCAGGAAGGTTTGGATCTAATTCAAACAGTCAACTTACTATATGACACTTTACCAAATATTATAGGAAGCCATCTGGAAAGCAAAACAAAAGATAAAGCAGGGGACAGGGAGATGTGGGGTCTAATATGACAGAAGAAATACAATACCCATAATCAATCTAATTTTTTTCTTATTACTTGGGGTTTTTCTTATGGGGGGTACGCAGTGCACCGTGGGTGCCCAAACAGAGGGCCAAGGTGGCAATTATAAGGTCTCTACCAGGTAACAAATGTTTACTTGGAGGAAGTGATGAAGAGAAGGCAACACAGTAACACAGATATGTCTCTCACGCATACTGTGGATAGAGAACACTAATATACTTGCTTGACAATCTTTTATTAGACCAGTCTTGTTTGTAGAATGTGTGCTCGTGTGAGTGAGTGAGTGAGTTAGAGAAAGATTGAAAGAGAGTGGGAGTAAGGGAAAGAGAAATCTATCAAGGGATGTCCTCATATTACACTTGGAGAGAGTGAGTTGAAGAAAGTAAAATGATGAAAAGAAAACCTGTGTAGTTAACTAGAACTACTTTCATCTTTTTCTGTGACCTGCTTCAGCATTGACCTTTGCCCTCTCTGTTAAAAACATCCATCATTCACAGCACCGGGTTGAGGACAGGGCAACTCCATTTTCCCTCACTTGCACAACTCAGGAACACCTGCTCAGTTACCCAAGTGGAGAAAGGGGCAGGTGGGGCTGAACATTGGGGCTGGAGATATTTCATGCATTCAGCCAACTTTCCATAGCAGTGGTTTTCACTTCCACAAACTCAATACATTGTCCTTTTTTTGGGTTTAAGACAAGAAGGACATTTAGGAAAAGCTCTCAAATGAGTAGTATGTTTTAAGAAGAGACTAGACTAATGACTCAGTATATTTTACAACAACAATTTGCCTGTTTCCACATTCACTTGTCAATCAATTCACCATTTAATTTTCACAATATGTACCTCTGGCAGGGATGTCAGCATGGATAGAAGCAGAAAGTGTTTAACGCTTGCAGGCCTCAGGCTGTTTGATTAACTCAATTTTATTTGCACATATCTACGGTATTAAAACAAATCTTTGCTACTGCAATTTGCAGCTAAGTAATATAGAATGAAGAGTAAAACAGTACTGATAAGTCTTAATGTTAAACAGTCATGGTTGAAGAGCTATGAGATGTAAAAACAAATATGTGTGATTTATGAAGCTGGATGACTATCAAAACAGAAGGACTTAATGCCATTTTTTCTCTTTGCAGTAGGTTATACTTCTTTATATGTATTTTCATTGTATTTATTTATTTTTACAACTTAATGTAATAAACTAAAGATGCATGTGTAGATTTTAGAAGGAAACCCATTACTCCCAGTAAGACTGTAATCACAGGACAGGTCACTTGTGAGGTTTAAAGTACCAGGTACCATTATCAATTGACATTTTGTAATAACACCACTGCAATCTGAAGAAAAAAGAAGGAAAGAAGAAAAGGCTGAACTGGTATGGGGTTTATGAGAAGCTTGTGAAACACTTGACAACTCTCTGGTAGATTCAGCCATTACTTTTCTATCAGTACACGGTTTGGAAATCTCTTCACAGGTGACAAAGACAAGTTGCGTGACAGTAAGTGGCCAGTAGGATCATTGGTGTTAAACTGCCTGAGCTGCCTCGCATTTTAATCGAGAGAATGATTTCAAAGTTTTGAAAGATTTTTGAGTGTCCTCTTCATCTCCAGAGAGTTGGAGTTTCACCCCTCTGAAGCTCCAACAGGGTCACCAATTGCTTTATCTTACATGCGGCTGATGAGCCTTTCATATAAAAAAATGACGGGTAACGGACATGTTAGGTGAACTGCTGATGAATGGATTAGATGGTGGTTGGATTTACTTCCTGTTTCTCTGAGTTTTTGTGCTATATTTTATGGAGATAGCTTTGGCATATATATATATATATATATATATATATATATGTATGTATGTTTGCATTGTGCTTCTTAGTACTTACCCAGTACGTTCTGCAGATGTTGTGTGCTTTGTCTTTCACCTGGGTGCAAGGATAATTTGTTTAGGAACAATTAAGTTCAAGTAGGAGACACTGTAATGCACTTTAATTCAAGATAGTCAACATTTTTTATATTAACAAGGAATCAAATAAACGTGTCATGAAGTGGCTTGCAGACAATCCTACAGAGAATTCTCACAAAAAACTCTGCAGCTCTACATAGCTTTTAGCTTATTTTTGCTCACTTGGTTTGACAGCACATTTACTGTATGGTTCAGTTTAATTGCTCGCAACAATCCTGCAGCAACAGACAGCTGTTTGCAGCAAACAAGCTCTTTACACTACCTGTCCAGCACCAAACAGTATACAAAGTTAGCAACTAGCTGGTGAAGAAAGCTGAACATTTAGCAGCTATGGAGACAGATGTGGATGCTTACCACAATTGTCAATTTATACATGAAACCTGCATTAACTAATGGTTTTGGCCACTTGGAGGCAGCACAACAAGCTGTAAACACAACTGGCACATTACAATTGTTATGGCTAGCATGTTAGCAAAGATTAGCCTATTTGCATACACATCCGGCAGACATGGAGCAACATTGGCATTCATTTGTAGTCGTGTTTCTGGACACCTGGCAAATATAAGTCCAATATTCACTCTCCTTTTAGCTCTGTAACATCTAAGAGAAATATGTGGCTCTTTAGTTGTTAATGCTCCTCTATGTTCACTAGCTAACCGCTAACTTTGTCTGTTTGCTATTGGGTGCTAGGCAAGTAGTGTACAGGGAGCTTTCTCAATGAGCTGCCTGCTGTGGCTGGAAAATAAGGTTGATGAGATTGGTGAGACTGAACAAGACGGTAAAGTTGCAGGCCATAAAAACAAAACAATGAGCTGAGAGACAATAAGATGCTCCATATAGCTTAGGTGAAATGCAAAGTAGGGTGATAATTATCTGTGAGTTCATCACTATTAGCACCCATTTCATGTTATACATAGTCTTTTGATCCATTGTTAATATAAAAATATTGATTGGCGCAGCTTTAAAGTCCAACCAAAACTGAACCTCCTACTTTAGTCTAATCTCCAAAATTGGTGCCTGTAGTGATGTGCTTGCCTTTAACCTGCTTCATCTTTGACACACACATCTTCCACGCACAGCGGAGGGATAAAGAGGGTGGGCGAAGCGAATTGCTGGCCTGCTACAGAACGTCTGCATTCCCACATCAAAGTAGACTCATCTCTGGCTTCTCTGCTCTTTTAATCTCACATCCGCCATAAACACCAAGAACTGTGACACAATAGCACCTGTCTTCATGAAGAGGAATCATGTCATTTCCCTGCCTCTCTGTCTAAAAGTCACGGCTTTTCATTGATTTTGAATGTCACTCTTGAGTAACATGAGAAAACCTTACATGTGAAACTGAAAAATGTAAGAACTCTCATTCCAGTTTCCTAACCTCCCCACCCCTCTGTCTCTCACATGCTCACACACATTTGCTACACTCACTGTTGTCATCAAATTCTGAAATTTAAAGTGTATAAAAACACACACAAGGAGTAGGCTATAGTTCATTTTTGCTTTGGCAAGCACAAACCCAATTGGGTCCAGCATGGCTAGAAAACACAAGAAAATACATCTCACTACATTCATTTGTACATTGATAAATAAAGATGAGACACAATTGAGTCAGAAGACAGCAAAAGTTGATACTGAGTTTGTATAATTTTGAGACAGTATGTTAAATATTCAGCCCAAAGTAAGGTTCTCTAAAGTAGTGAAGCTCAGACAGAGGGGACCTCTTAAGATTTGGGACCCAACGCTACAAACATTATTGACTGAGTGATTAATCCTTTTCTAAATCTTGTTGCTTCGTCAACCTTACGCACACTCCAGATAAATCAGTGCAGATCAGTCTTTAACAAGGTGACTAATGCTAAAGTCTCCCTCCGAGCTCCATTTACCTGTGTGTGAAATGGACATAGGAAGGAGGCCATTGATTGTGTATTCTAGCAGCTGGCCTAGTTGAATTGATAGGCTTCCCTTGGTTTTAATGTTAATCCAGTTGTTAAAACACATGCTATGCTTTTTCCATATGACTCAAATCAAATCTGAATGTGATTGGTAGGTCAGGCCATGTATACTTGAATGTCAGTGAGCATCCTGTAATATGTAATATAAATTAAACTACAGCAGTCTGCAAATCCCCTCACAATGAACTTTCATTCTACTATCACTGTTTGCAGTCTGATTTTTGATGGCCCACGCTGCCATCAAATGGAATTTTCTGTTCCTTTTCTGCCCTCCTAGTTCCTCTTTGTGAGTCTGTCGACCAGAAGGCTTCGATTGTATGGGGCTTTTTTTCTCTAGCTCAAATGCATAGCACAGCTGCAAATGTTACAAGTAAGTGAGAGAGCAGGAAATCAAAGATAGTGCTGCATTAGGTCAGTCTTGTTGCTATGCAACAGAAATTTTTGACAGGAAAGTGCAAAGTGCCATCTAAATTAAAATTAGCTTTCTAACCTGAATTAAAGAAAAGAAAATGTTCATGAGGGATCTGCTTACTCTCAAATGTAAAGAGGAACCAATCCTGAAACTGAGGATGGATACTTGATATCTATGTGTAGAGGGCAAGGAGCACTAACCATCATTTGCTGCATGAGCTGATTAATGACTATTTCGAGCGCTGGGTTTTCATTCATGTGGGGTGCTGGGATCCTCCAAGCCCTAGTATCACTACAATCTCAGATATTATCCATGAAAATGTTCCTTTGGTAGCTGGGGAATGTAGTGGTTGAATGTAAAAAAGATGGAACTTGTGCTTATCTACATTTAATGGGACATTTTTATCAGTATCGCTATGGTTTGTACTACTAATGGGTATTATTGTTCTCATTTGCTAAAGTATGTAGCATTGTTTTGTCTTACACAACAGGCAGGCTCTGTCCTGAGGGTCTGGGGGGTTGCTCTGAATAATGATGGGATGCCAGATGGTCTTTGTCAGGCAGGCTTTCTCCTGTCCTGTACAACATCATCAGCCTGCCACTACAAACTGATAGACAGGGAAATAAGACGGAAGGGCAATAAATAATAAACCATATGGCGTGTAGCATTATTGCTCCTTACTGCACCTCTCTGCTCTCTGGCTAGACCTCACTGGTGCTGCACCATAGGTGTGCAGGTGAGCCCCTCTGTATTCCACCGCCCACAACCCTACAGAATCGACCATCTGTCACACACATACCTGTAGAGTCATCATAGTGGGGGCCATAGTTGTACTGACTAAACTAAACAAGCGCTTTGACTAAACTGAGCAATGAGCTAACATGGAAGAACAAGGATTGAGAGGCTGAATTTTGCATCCATAATAATATGTGGCCCTCTGTCCTTCCGGTAGCAATGGGCTTGTTTGCACATACACTTCGGTGATTCAATTTTACCTTTATACAGTGGGAGGCACATAATGCATTCTGGTAGGGGCACATCAAAGAGGTGAGCATTTGACAACTTCACATTTGCATGCAGTGCGGGGACTATGAAGGCAAAGATCTGGAATGGGTCTCATATCGCCTGTTTTCTTGGGAACCAGGAAATAGTCAAGTAGAAACCCCTCTGTCCTCCACAGGAACCAATGATGCTGCATCAACAACATGATGTTGTTTTCTAAATCTCACAAGATAATGCAGCTACTACCTCCTGCAAGGATAAGACAGACCACTGGAATGACCAGCCATAGTGGTTGCAGGAGTTATGTCAAACTAACATAACCAAGTTAATTGCTTAGGGGATCCTCATTTGAGCTGGTCCTGGCTGGTTAGCCATGCAGTATAGGCGTTGGATTTAATTGTCCTAATATCTACAGTACTGTTGTATTGAGGCAAAAACTAGCTTGTTTTTATGATCAAAGAAATATGGCGATTGACTGACTGAAGAGTTGTTTTTTTGTTAGTTGTTTGTTACAATAACCTGTACATCCATATCAATCTCATTCACACTTGTCACCGTCTTTGGAGCGATTTTCTGTCGCTGTTATTCATAAATGTAGCTATGTAGCAAACTAGCCATGTAGGAAGATGATGTCCCCATTTTAAATCTCACCCATAAAGCTCTGATTGGTTAACTGTTTCTCCAACTAGCTAAAACAGTCATCAGTGGGCTCAACACTAGACCTGTTTGAATCACTGAATGAATCAGAGAGGTGTCTTTTGTCTCGTTTGCTTGACCAAGACCATACACATATGCAGTTGGTAAACCCCTGATGTTATCACACAGTCTGCTCTCAGAAAAAGATCTCTCAAACATCCGCTCCATGAGCATGCTGCAGTGCCACCACTCCTGATTAAAATCTATCAAAGGGCAAACAGTCAACTGCAGGGCAGATAATAGGAAAAGGTGATAAGGTTTGTTGGCCCTCACTGCTGCCAATCTGTCCCAGCCAGAATGAACTGCCCATAGGAGGTCAGAGATGAAAAGGCTACTGCAGAATAATGCTCCCACACATTGCTTGGGTGCTGAGGGAGAGAGATATCTTCCAGAGGTGCCAAAACATGGCCCAGATACCTGCCTCTTATGAGAGAGGAAGGCGCAGGAAGCGGCCAAGTGGCTGGTCAGAAGAAAGCGAATGACACTTAATGTGTCAAGATGTACTTTAGCAGTGTGGAAAGCTCATCTAGGGAGCCAAGGTAGGAACCCTGCGATTCACTCCCATTCATGTACTCTTTTGATCAAAAAGATGTGAATAGGTATCATTCTAGTCCAGGATTAATCCGGATAAACAGATGATAAACATCATCAACAGATGACTAATCCTGCTGAATAATGTAATCACCAAGGGACTAAATCCGATGTATTCTTTGTACAGGTATACCACACACACACACACACACACACACACACGTCATGCCGTGGAAGTGGAAGACCATGAATTGTCAGAATATCATCGCTGTAGAGTAAGCCATGTCATTTGTTGAGGTAGTCGCTCATGGGATTTTAACATTTTGAACTTGACATTAACAATTAAGTCCCTAATCGAGAGTGTCATAGTGTGTCTGGCTGCCACTGTGACTTGACGCCAGCTGAACCTGTGATCATCTTTAATTCAAGGTGACAACAACATCTACAGCTATAATATCTGGTCGCAGGTCTGTTGTGTTTTTGTACTGACACAGGTTTTGTTTAAAATATTGAAGGTCATCATGGCAGCAGGCTAAACAGACATCTTTCTCCACAGCCTTGTTCTCCAGCTCCTCCTGCAGAGTCCCAAGGCATTCCCAGGCCAGAGAGGATATGTGATCCCCTCCAGCTTGTTCTGGGTCTGCCCTGGGGTTTTTTCCCAGTTGGACATGCCTGAAATACCTCTATAGGAAGACATCCAGGAGTTATGAACTACCTCATCTGTCTCTTCGCAACTCAAAAGGAGCAGTGGTTCATTTCGGAGCTCCCTCTGGATGTCTAAGCTTCCTCACCCTGTCCCTGAGGGTGAGCCCCAGACACCTGGCGAAGGAAACTTTTTAAGGCTATATTTGGAACGTAGATCAACTAGTAAAGCAAGGACGTCACTTTCCGGCTCTTCACCTTTTTGGTCAGGCTGCAGGCCACTGAGGGCTGCCCATATGCATTTGAGAGAGACAAAAATGAGAATGGTGGCATCTTACACAGCCTAAGGTTTCTCCATTTTTGAAAGGAACTGATTAGAGGACAGTGAATATAATACATCTGGTTTTATATAATATGAACATTGTTTTTTTAGGACCTAATTTGAACTGAAGACTTATTTAAAATCATTAGCAGACTCATCTCAGAGTGAGCACATCTTCATGTACTCTCTAATGCAAATGCAGATATGCAGCAGATTTAAATGAGTCAATTAGAAAGAAAAGGATTAATATTTGCTTAACTTACAATTCAGGCAAAGGCATCTAATTATTACAGCTTATTCAGATTATTATTACAGAAAGATTCAGTTGCAAGTTTACGTCGAGAACAACAGAGATGCAACCCTTACAGGAGATATCTCACAAGTTAATGTGCAAGAATCGTGAATAAGTAAACAGCAGGAGGAAGCTTGTGACACGCTAAACAGATTGTTCGGTATTCAACGACGTAAAAGCAGCCCGCATCACATCTTATTATTTTCACGATTAGTTCCTTAATTCAGGCTGTCATGGGTTTAATGTCTCCGCAGTAAGCTGGAAAATTATTGTCTAGACGTCAATAAGTTGAAGTCTCTCTCGAGCATTTGTCTTGACAAATAATACAAAAACTAAATCTTCTCTACAAAAACATAAAGTTAATAAAATAAGGGTGTAGATGGAATGGATTGCAGCAGCCAAAATTCAGTGCAAGTATTACTGAGTCTCTGACTTCCCAGTCTTTCAGTGCACATAAAGAATGACAATTACCTTTCTCAAATTGAAAACACAACAAATATTTACATCTTCAAACCGATTTAACTTATTAGTTATTTTAGGAAACATGATTTAATAATTTAATATATCTCTCATAACTGCAATACAATTAGCAATTATATTTGTGCTATTTGCTTTACTCACTTCACTTTGACTTCTTTAAAAGGGCTGCAGAAATTAATGTCTACCTTTTGTCTCTTGTTTTTATATATTTGTTTTTGTGTACTTGTAAAATGAATTTGTTACCTTCTTTTTTCCCTTGTGCTTTGGCTGTGCAAACACACACACACACACTCTTTATGGTGTTGGTAAGAGTTTAATTTCTGCAACAACCTCATACAAGCCAACAATGCTGACAAATCCATGAGTCTTAGCATATGACATAATGATTAAAAAGACAATGTATAGGTAAAATCAGTGACAAATTTTGTAACATTGTATGCCAACACTGTTTTTTATGTCAGTCTGTCGGTCAGTCCACCATTTACCTTATATCTGTATCTCAACAACTATTGGATGGATTGCCATGAAATTTGATACAGATCTCTATGGTGCCCAGAGGATAAATCCTAATGACTTTGGGGATCCCCGACTTTTTATGTAGCGCCACCAGTTTTCACTTATTCTTAGAAATACCTTAATATCTACTAGATGAATTGGCATTCATGGTTCCCAGAGGATGATCCCTAATGACTTTGGTGATCCCGTGACTTTTGATTTAGCGCAATCAGGTCAGTTTGTTTTATAACCAAATACTTGCAAAACCAATAACACTCCGGAGCCTCAGCTGTGCTTTGTACTGAGTGCCAATTAGCAAATTAGATCATTTTAGCATGCTAAGATTCTACACTAAGATGGTGAACGTAGTTAACATCATACCTGCCAAACGTAAGCAGGTTAGTATTTTAATTGTAAGCATGTTGCCATGCTAGCGTTAGCCACAATGATGCTTTGAACCGAATGCTAAGTACAGCCTCACATAGCCAATAGCATGGCTGTAGACTCTTAGTCATTTCCATCTACGCATGGCAACTATGGTGTGGTTAAGGTTAGAGCGAGATCATGGTTATAGGCAACTCAAATGTTTTGTTTAGATTAAGGTTAAATTTGAACTATGTTAGAGTAAGATCATGCAGGTCTGTGACAGGATGCTAACTGTTTGTCTCTCGCAAAAAAGTCAGATGAGCTACATGGCCATCCACCACACAGACCTCCACACATTTACTGTCTCTTTCTCTGCATATAGGGCATGCTACTTCCTGCACTGGTACTGAATGTTGGCACTAGACATACACACTGAACGTGACCTGCAGAATCATCAGATATGAATGCCGTTATAAGGATACAGGCCTGGATTTCTATATCTTTTTTCCCCATAGCTGACTCAGGTGTAATTTTTTTAAAATCATATTGTAACTTTTGATCTTTTATGCTCCATCACCTCACACTGGGCGATTCTGGCAGAGGTGGAGGGGCTTGGAATTGCTCACACACACACTCTGTAAATGGATTTATGCACAGTATTAAAAAGCTAATAAGTCAGACAAAGCTGTACACCAGTGCACACGGCTGAACAAAGAGACTCACTTGAATGGGCTAATATTCAATCATTTCCTGTCATTTGATAAGTTTGGAAAACAGTACTGTAATAGCCTTTTCAACATATTTCTTCACACCGTTTGCACAAGCAATCTCTGGAATTAATAGAGTAACAGGCACAGCTGTTCCTTCTTGCTTTTGTGGTTGGGTATCAGATTAAACCTGTAAACATTAATGCCTTATACTTTCACCTCGGATAGGTGCTTTCAGTTTGAAAAACAAAAAATACAATAAAGTTATCAAAACCAACTTAAATATATAGATTTGTTTTTGGTCAAGAGATCTCTCAGTTTTGGACAATTAAACAAATGTAATGTTACTGTAGCACCACTTAGACACGCACTGGCATCAAATTCTAAAAGAGGCATCAAATTATGGTGTCAAGTTTTTCATTCCAACTCTAAAAAAAAATACAGCTACAATGAAATATCATTTCTCTCAGTTCCATGGTATAAAAATGTATGCATGTGTCATCAAAATCCGGTTTCAAAGGCATAGTTAGGGCAGTTTACCATGCCCACAAGAATTTAGGAACCAGTGATGGGGAAACGGGAGGGGTATTTAACTATGTAGCTGTACTGTATGTACCAGATATGATGAGAAAAAAAAAAAAGTGTTCCAAGAAATAAGATAAAAATCTCCGAAATGTTTTTAGGCAGATATGGGTGTGGCCTATACTGCTAAATCACAACAGGAAAAACTACAGGAACTACAGGAAAAAAACAAGTTGCTTCTGTGCGTCGGTTATCTAACGCCCTAAAGTTACACCAAATTTCACTGAGATCTAGTGTTTAGATGCCCTGTTGACAAAGAAACAAAAATAAACCAAAAACATAACCTCTTTGGCAAATTCTCAAATGTAATAATACAAACAAAAATGCAAGGATGCTTTTAAATTTGGTTCATTTGGTATTATTTCTCTTCTATTGTGCTGTAAAAAGAGTTATTAAAAATATACCAATATAATGGTCTTGATACAGTCTACAAACTCTGCATTGGATGAAGCTCAATCCATACTTCGCTCTCATAAAAACACCAGAGACTCTCCGATTGATTACTCCTTTTTTTCCCCCAATTAAAGTGAGGAACCTGCAGGGGACATGAGTTGAGTGAACGGATTTTAAAAAACAAAACAAAAAAAAAGCCTTCACAGGTGTGACTGTGAAAACGCTGGCAGTAATCACTTCACAAAATCAGACCCATCAATGTCTTCGTGTTATCTTCATTGGCCTATGATGTAATCACTTTCTTCTTTGTGCTCTCAGGCTGATAAATTGGGTTGTTATTATAAGGGGAGCAGTGCAGATATGACTACAGAAGGAAGCCAAACTAATTGAATTTTTAATAGCCTATATTCTTAATAGCCCCCTCCCCCCAAGGTCACTGAATATTTCTTAAAGGGATACAATGCAGAGTAGTTACTTGTAGTAACTTGATATCCATGACCAAACATGTGGTAGGACTAATGAATATTTAATAATACTGTATAGTATTGTGTGCTTAGCAGGGCGTGCAATTATGAAATTCCATGTTCTACAACCTAAATAATGAATTAGCTCATATTTTCTCTTTAGTTACCAGTTAAGTTACAGTTGTTTGCATTTACTTTCACAGTTGGGGTAGCAGAATGCAAACGTGGACACTAGACAAGGGACTGAGATAGATTAACTTCACTGGGAATGACAAGTAGTGGAAAGCATAAAGAGCAGATGGCAGAAAACAGGTCAGTATGCAGGCAAAGACAGACAAGTCAACTCAAACAAAATGCAGAATTAAAAAGCCCTCTATATAGACTATGCAGAGACTAACGGGCTTATGAGGTACAGCTGGTGAGGCAAGCAGCAGGGCACATGGCTGATAGGGAAAAAGATAGACTATCAACTAGGAGACTGTGAGAGAATATGTGTACCATATGTTTACGAAGAACTTGAGTTTTCAGTTTAAATGAATTATTCTAAAAATATATTTTCATTCTGTCTTTTCATTTATTGAAGTGTCACATATAAGGAGGTGCTGTGTTAAGTTGCATTAAATTTCCATTTGGGCTACCAAAAATGTACTTTGGCCACCAAATATAGGGGCTTTGTGGCCCGTGGGGCCAGTCCTTAAAAACCCTGTAAAACTAACGTTTTTTTTCCCGTTTTTTTAACAAGGAAAGGCCTTTACCGTCATGGCTTACTGAGATATTTGATTCCAATAGAGCAATTGTTAATGTCATTATAGCACACTCAAAATTCAAGCCAATTTAGGAATACCAACATAATTTTTTTTCACATTTCTAGTGTGAATATATACATACTTAAATCATGCTGTAAATTAGTATTTAGACCACGCCCACACAATAGAGGTTGGGAGACTCAGCCGTAATAAGGGTGGCCCTGACAGCGGAGGAACAGGAGGAAGTTTTTGGGAAGAGCGAAGGACACATGAGAGACAGAGAGCACTGGGAGTCCTGGAGGAGACAGACAGAGCCACGGGGAAGACGAAGAACCAGACAGCACGGCCTCACCAAAATCGAGCAGTCAGGGAGCTGCACAAATGAACAATCTGGACATGCAGGGAGAGACAGTATGCAGGTGGAACAAGAAACTTGAAACTCAGGAGGAGAATCACAGGACACGGTCAGGAAAAAAAAAAACAGGCTTAGGCAGAGCCTCAAGGCTTTTAATGAGAGGCTTTTGAGAGAATGCTTGGAGAAAGGCCCGCTCCCATAGTGTTATAGAATGTGATGATGAAGTCAAACTGAAATCACATTTGGCCATCCCTTTTTGTGGCAAAAATAATGTAATAAATGTTTTTTTGTTAGTTTTTTATTATGAAAAGATTGGGAAAAAAAGGTACGAAAAAAAGTCTTCAGTACTCCAAGTAAACAAACTTGCACTGTAGCCTACATGGCAGGCAGCGTGTTGTTAGTGGTATTTAAGAGTAAGGGTCCACAACAGCATCTAACCCGGACCCAAGTGACATTTGCAGGTATGTTAACATGTTTAATGTGCTGCAGCTGAGCAGTTAATTAGCTATCAAGCCTGCGAACTGATGTTAGCAGTGCACTTTTCCCCGGTGAATGTTTGTTTGGTCAGACGTTCAACAAGCTAAGGTGCAGGACAAGACGTTTGTTCATGTTTGTAAGTTAGATAAGAAGGCGACTTTAGCAGGAAAGGTAATGTGGGTTGTTGTCGAGAGCCTGTGTGCTGTCTGGCTCAGTGTCACCCTCTGCTCTGCCTATGATAGAACTGACTGCTTTATGCAAGATTTGATTGGTTGGATCACAATAAGGTTCCACTTACATAGACAGATACCAGAACGGTATTCCATCAAATTATTGCAAAACAAGCGAGCACCATCACGAAACCAAAAAATATAAAATATAAATTTCTCACTTTTGGTTTCTGATGTTTTCTCAAAGGAGAACATAGGACAAGTGATTTACAAAGCAGATATGTACTTTAACATTTTGTTTTTCTGTGAAATTGTTTCTTGGCCAGAGATTGCAATAATTTAGCTGTTTTCTGGTACTTATAAAATAATCAGTAGCCATTCTTTGTAATGGCATTTCACTTTACAACAGTTCTTTTTATCACTTGAATAATATGCAGATTAGGGTTTAGACACAATGATTTGTATTTTCTACAATCACAGTATGTGTTGTTATATCATTGTGGTTGTGATGATCTAGTGAATGTAGACATCATTGCAGTTTACCGCAGGCAGGTCTGATGCCTCTGGGCATTTCTAGCCTGCAGTGTAAGTTTCAGCAGCCTGGTATTTTGTAGAAATAATACTCTCTTGCTATTGGTGAACATCCCTTTGGTACATCATGTTTTCTTACGGTTACAACAGCACAAACAAAGTGTGAATTCTAAATTATATAAAAACAGTTTTATGTGCCAAGATTTTGTTTTGTTTTTATTGCTGTAATGATGTGTGCCATTGAGGGTATATTTCTTGCCAACAGAAAACAAATTGACTTAATTGTTACACCTTTTTTTCTAAGTTATCCCGGTGTGTTCACATTTTGGCCAGTAGCCAAATGAATGCTTAGAATTATTAGCACATTGATGAGTAACACTTACACTAGAAAGCCTTTGCACTTATTTGAGTTCACTGTTTTGCATTTAATATTAAAATTATAGAGAGTGGTTCCCTCCTAGTGATCCTTTCCAAATTTTCTTAATCTTTTGTTTTGGGAGACTTTTTTTGCCTGCTTGAACTGCTTATCTTTGCTTACTCTCTAATCGAGCTTGTAAAACAACATATGACAACATATTTCATGCATTTCCCCTACAATATGTGCTTGTGACATTAAAGCATGATGTTTTTTTTAATGGTTATCCTTAGGCAACTCAAATTACTTGCTTATGGTTAGGGGGGAAAATATTATATATTATGGGATGTTAAAACATGTCAGCAGTGAGTTAAAGTATGAAGAAGGGCTTAAATATCTATATTTCCCTAACCTAACCCTTAACCCATGTGTTTTAGTAGCCTGAACGTAACCACACAAATGCATGATGCAAACCTCAGTTTTGGGTGGCAAAGTCCTGCGTTTTCAAGTCAAGTCAATTCAATTCAATTCAGTTTTATTTATATAGCGCCAAAGTTATCTCAGGGCACTTTTTCATATAGTGCAGGTCTAGACCGTACTCTTTATATTTACAGAGACCCAACAATTCCCACCATGAGCAGCACTAGGCGACAGTGGCAAGGAAAAACTCCCTTTTAACAGGCAGAAACCTCGAGTACAACCAGGCTCTGGGTGGGCGGTCATCTGCCTCGACCGGTTGGGTTGAGAGAGAGAGAGAGAGAGAGAGAGAGTGAGAGCAGGAGGAAAGAGAACATACAGTACTACAGCACAGTACAGTTCTACATACAGATGTAAAGTAATAGTAATGCTAATGGTATTGATGTTAATATTAAT
>LKNJ01005781.1:1351-22944 GCA_002120245.1 Maccullochella peelii
TAGGCGATGATGTCACCCACTCTAGCTTTAAACATTCCGCCCCACACACACTCATTATAAACTCAGAAAAGGACTGAAAAAAGCATAAAACTAAAACTGTGATTTATCAAAAACTGTAAAAGAGATCAAAAAGTTGAATAAAAGTCTAATAGCTGAACATCTTGTAACCTGTTTAAAGTTTAAATAGAGTCTGTAGCTAAAAGTATGCTGAAGTAGAAGCATTTCAAAGTAGAACAAGTTACAGAGGGTTCTCCATTGACTTACATTGTAAAAAATGTTTGAAAAAAGCTTAATATTTTAAAAAGTATAAAATGTATTAAAAAGTTAAATACAAGCACACGTGTCCTTAAAGAGCTGAACATTTTGATAGTTGAATGGTTTCTGTAGCTGAAAGTATGCTGAAGTAGTAGGCCAGCGAAAAATGTACAGAAGAAGAAGAAGAAGAAACAGCAGAATAATAAAGAACAGGATAACAATAGTGTGAATGCTGAATCAGCATTCACACCAATTACGTAAATAAATACTACCTGGCTGGCATAAAGTGTAGGTGATGTTAGCCTGTTGGAGAAGCTCACATTTGTTAGTCTAGGACTATAAAACCATATATAAAACCATATCAAACAGATTCTAACTAAATAATATTCTCTGGAATAAAACTGAAAACATAAACCTCTCCTTTGTTGTCAGTGTCATTGTTTGACACTGTTGTGACTGAATTACATTACAAAAAAATATTTTCCAGTTTTTATAACTCCTTCATGCTCAGCATGAGAACTGTAATGTAACTGCACTGACAAACAAATATCACTGTATACAACAAGCTAATCTTCACCAGCTCATTAGCTGGCTAATGTTTAATGTTAGCATTAAGATTGAACCTTCTCTATTTTTTTCACACCTCGCTAATGTTAAGCGCTAGTGCTGATTAGAGACTGTAGATAAAGTTATATTTTCCATTAGGACTTGAACATTTCACTTTTTCAGTGGCTATGTTACAGATGATATTTTATTTCACTTGTAGCATATTTTTTGCACAGATGTTACGGTACTGTTACCTTTTCATTCTGAATGAAAAAGAGTTATATTAACCATAAAAGTAGACTTATTTGTTTTTATGCTTTTGTGGCAAGGAAGTGATGCACCCCACTTCTTTAGACCCTAAACAAAGTTCAGTCAGACAACTCACGTTTGAAATGTTAATTATAGCGGCAGAACATAGTTAGAGTTTGGCGTCTAGGCTCCGACCACATCGCTCCCCGCAGATATTTTTACATAGAGATATTGGGGAGTGATGCAAATATCTTAAACCCCTCCCCAGCAGGAGCCTGCAGGTGGATGGTGGGGCTGAAAGAACAGGCAGCAATTCTGATGCAGGGCAGCAGTGGCATTGACAGGCAGAGGGAGAGATGGGAAATTTTACTTAAATAGGCTGCCAAATTGGGAGGGTGTGTTTGGTAGATGGTTGTGGAGAGCGAGGTATGTCACATGTTTATGGCAGTGCAGCTCGAATTGACTGCCTGAACTAGCTCGCAGGCGTCGGCCCATTTACGCACCTCATGTCCGGGAACCCTACTCTCTTCCCATTGGCTCACGGACATGGAGTCTCCAGATGTAAGATTTACAGTTGGACCCCCACTCAAATGAAGTAGCCCAATCGTGTGCCTCCGGCCAGTAATGCAGTATAAATAATGCAAGTCTTTTTGGTCAATAGAGGTCAATAATAGTCAGAAATTACTCGCTGCCCCTTTAAGCGTCTGAAACACATCTGAAAAGTCTCTTACAGTCATTGTATACCTAAATGAGGGAATTGTGGCCTACCAATGTTACTCTATGTCTATTGACCAATATTTTATGAATCTCCATGTTTGCAACTATCAAGATCCCTTAGTCAGCAGTATTGTTTCCATCCAAAAATAAATTATAAGGAATGTGTGATGGGAGTATGTGAAGGCAGGTCTGGCTAACAGCGCCCGAGGGGAACAGGCTGTTGTCAGGTCAGAGTAGTGTGATTCAGTCAAGCCCATTACGGTTTCTGCACCTCATAAAAGCCCTGATGGCTGAGTTGACCCCTGATCAGCCCAAGAGTGACTCACATTCTCCCACAACAATCTAGGTCAGGAGCAGAGTGGCAGAGAAGGAGAGGGAAAGAGAAGGGCGAAAATCCACTGGGGAAGAGCACAGGAGGGGGGTACATGGAGTACAAGAATGTAAGAAGATAACCTCATGTCGGTACTGTATCCAGCGCTAAAGGGTTTAAGACACAAAATGTTCTTACATTGATAGGATGAACAGAATATCTTCAAGGGCAGCGTAGGTGTGTTATTATGTACATATAAAGTGCACTATACAAACCTATACTAAAAGCTGATGCAGCATTAATTGTAATCCTTTCATGTTATTAATATATCAAAGAAATGTGAGATTATGTAAGACACTATTAGTCTCTGTAGCAGCATTCTTGTTTTTACTTGCATAAATTCTGAATAAAAACAGATCTGACTGCAGATAACATTTGTTCCTTGGTTGGATTCTTGTTGTTCCTAGGTTTTCCTTGGTGTATTTGACTGCAACTTCACAAATAAGTGCACTACACACCCTTGTTTGGGGATCTGAATATGCTCATCATGTAATGTGCATGTCACAAAGGCCATCCCACAAAGATAATTTCGTCTGCTCAATTTAGCACAGATGACATATTGTAAAATGATGAGATGAGGACACGTCTGGAGACACCTTGTCACCCTAGCATGGGTTTGTTTCAGGACAAGACAGACTATAGGTCAGATGGTTTGGAAAACCATCACAGGGCATTCAAGGCATCAGATGACATCTGGGCTTTAGAGAACTGTCCCCTTCTTCTTTCTTCTCCATAGTCAGAGCTCTGTTCACTTTGCTTATCTGATCCCTACCAAGGAGCAGCAGAGCAGACGAGGACAGTCAGGGTGGGAGTCTGACAGTGCTGAATAGAGGACACCAATATTCAGCCTCCTCCATAGTGGCTGTTAAAATCTGCATCATCACCACATCACTACAAATCCAGCCACCTCCGCCTCTGAATCAGAAACTGGCTACAATCGAAGAAGCTGATCCACATTTTGGAAATTCAAAACTACCCACAACAAAGGTTGACCCATGTAAATCTGATCAGACAGTTCTGTGCACCATTCTTCACAACACAACGGAGATGTATTTCTGTGGGGCATTATCGCATTATCTCCAGAGTGGCATATCATATGACATAAAACCCAAGCCATGGCATCACTGACTATCATTCAGTTGACTTTTCAGATGTGGAATCCGGCTCTGTCTTATCATTGAGTCTGATCTGGTGCTCGGTGGCTCTGAGGCGGCCGCGGCATTCTGTGCTTATCTGCTCCGCCTCTCTCACAGTGATAGCTGCCAGACACTTGCTGCATTGTTGGAGCAGACAGACGCAGAAGTTGGATAATGAGGGACAGGAGTTTGGCATGCCATGAAACTGGTTCTTTGTTCACAGGCATCCTTCTGAAGACCTACAGACTTGGCCACTGTAAAAAACTAAACTCAGTCCATTAAGGACTTGATGAGCTGGCAATAATTTAATGCCTCAACCTGGGATTTGTCACAAACTGGGTTAAAGAGTTTAGCTGTTAAAGGGACTAGATGTTTTATTTCATACATCACACCATATTCTGGCTCGATGAACTCCCAGTTCTCATATTGTCAGACTGTCTCTTGCAGTAAACATATGATGAGACTCTGGGGAAAGTGTGGAATAGCCATTGTCGAGCACCAGTGCCTCCCAAAGTAAAGCAGCGAAAAGAGGGAGCAACACTGCTCTCTGCTGCTTCTGTGCAATCACAACAGGTGTCCTGCTTACAGCTGCATTACATGTTGTCAGCCAGCAGATGGCAGGATGCAACAGTGTCCAATCTCCATTTTAAAAATGTCCACAACAAACAGGCCCATAAGTATAAAATTGTGAAATTTGCACTATGATTGTTCTGCAGAAAATGGCTCCTGTGACTGATTACACTATTATTATATGTGTCAATATTAGATTAATACCGATTGCAACAACATGTTAGAATCATTTTACTGTTGTAGCTGGTTGAGTTGGAGCTAGTTTTAACTCATTTACTGTATATACAGTTAACTAGTTTAGTCCAGTCAGTGGTCCCAGCCCAGGGGTTGGGCCCCCTCCAAAGGGTCACAAGATACATTTGGGGGACATGAGACTATTTAATGAGGCAGGAAAGAAGAAAAAACAAAGTTCTGCTAAACAAATCAGTCTTCATATTTTTAAACTTTTCTCTCGTTTTAATTTCGTATGGAATATTGGATAATTTTACCACTTTGTGTCTCGAACAGTTATGTATAAGAAACCATCTGAGAAGTTTAGACAGGAAATGTCTCTCAAGAACTCATAGTCATCTGAAAAGTGGACAACTTTAGGGGCCACAAGTCAAAAAGGGAGAGAACCACTGATTTAATCTTTAACAATCCCCTGTATTTTATATCATATGTTTTTATGTAATATCTTAATATGAAAAGTAACTATAGCTGCCAAATAAATGTAGTGGAGTAAAAAGCACAGGGTTTCCCTCTGAACTGAAAAGAGCCTTAAATATGAAATTAAGTACAGTACTTCAGTAAATGTAATTAATTACTTTCCAGTAGAAGTAGTGGTTATACAGTACATTTAAATTAATAAAAGTGTTGCAATCAGTTATCAAACACTAAAACAGGCTCTGTTGGTTTTTGCTTTTATACTGCACAGGTAACTGTTTGTGAAAAGTTTTAATACCACACTTTGCTGTACTGCAATTGTACTATATCCTCATTTAACCAGCCTGCCTTATAATACAAAACTTAAATACTGTAGGTTGATTTTGCCATTGATGCTTTTGGATTTTTGCCATTTTTCAATACTGGTGAAGCTCTGTTCTACAGCCACTGACATTGATTACAGTTAATTACTGAAGAAACTTCAACATCTTACTGTAGGCATGTGTTTTCTGCAGGGCCTCAGTGGCATGCAGCAAGCTGAGGCAGTAAACTGATAAGGGGAGTTGTTGTGGTTGATTGCTTTCTAACCTCTACATGCCAATAACTCAATGCTACACACCACATCCATTCATCACTGTCATAATTCTTCACGTGGGATATTGTCATCAGTTTGAATCTGATGCCTAAAAGATGGAAACATCAATAGAAGTTTAAGGAAACACTTATTACAAGCAGAGATGTGTTAAACCCAATGAGTTGTGTACATAGATTCTTTCTTACTTACTGTGACTCAAGTATTTCTGTATCAATTGCACTACATAACTCAATCCACAATGTGCAGAGACTATTTTAGTTTTGCTAGTATGTAAGTCTGGTTTTGCCCAGAGGATGAAATATTTTGGTATTGCTTGTAAAGTTATCTTTTTCTCTCAGCAAGGACGGACTCTGATCAGTAGCCTTTCATCTCTACATTTCTGGTTGAGACAAACGTCTCTCACCCTACTACTCTTAATGAAGTCATCCAATGACACAGAGACAGAGCTAGGATCCCCCTGAGCCCTAATGAGTGTATGGATGGCTGCATACCATTGTACAATGGGCATGAAAAGAGAGAATCTCCCAAGAGGAAGCTTATTGAAACCCCAGAGGGCCTAGAAAGTGAGCTCTCTGCATTATTATTCCAACACGATGCAATTCAAGTATCCTGGAAAGTGTCACCAAATGGCACTGCTGGGGATTTTCGAACACGAGTTCACACCCCCACTAGGATGGGTGCTAAGCTTGTGCTAATTGAGAGCGTGTAACACAGATGCTCTCCTCCGGGTTAGGGGGAAAGCAGAGTGTGATGATGCAAGCTGTTTCCCACATTTTCTCTAAATAATCCTGCAGATCTCATTTTTGAAAGATGCTATGCACCCTCTGTCCACTGACTACTTAGAAGAGAAATGATGAGGAGAGAATGCAGAGGAATAAACAGATGAATTAGAATTTTATTACCATCAAAGTCATCAACTTGGTCAAGGAGTACAGTACAGAGCTCACAAATGCAAGACAGGACCTACAGGTGACCACTGGTCCTGGCAAACATCACATCTACAAATACACCTCTAAGTGCATGGCAAAATGAACAGACATGGAATACTAAATACAGTGGGAAATGTATTGGAAAAAAGCATTGCTTTAAACTGTGTAACAATATTTAAACACTATTTATTTGCCATCTAAACAAAGAGAACGGGCTACATGAAATAATCTATTCACATAAAAAAAACTGATATGCTTCTATTTAAGCATCTTGTTAAAATCTAAATATCTATCTTAAACAATGTAAGAAATAATATAGTGGTATAATCTGAATGATTGGTGCGTCTACCAATCTACTTTAGCACAAATTAAAAGGAGATACATGTGTAAACAAGAGACTCTGCAACAACAAAGTCATATTTGAGATTGTACGGATAATAAATGTGATCAGTTTTATCCAGAGCCCCCTTTTTATCTGAGGTGCACATTTTCATAGAAATTCACAGGTGTTCACAGTAAATACTCTTGACAACAGATTGGGCAGAGACAAAGTGGCCGTGCACAAAGCCAAAAACATATTATACTTTAATTATATCATCTAATCGTCGTATTGACAATGTGGCTGCTGTCTTGGTGACCAGGGAATGAGAGCCCATGGTTCAGTGTGTGTTAGCACAAGGCAGAGGAGCAAATATGGTCTTATTCGCCCTCTCCCCCCACACAAACTTATCTGACAGCAGCCATGTGTGAGTTAAGTGGCCCTGATGGGCCTGACAGCTGGCAAGGACTATAGACTTCTACTTACAGGTACATGGACTGTATTGAAAGGACACCAGGAATCACAGTTTCTGCAGCCAGTCGAATATTGCTCAATTTCCTCTAGAGTGATTACAGAGAATTCCTTCTATAGCTCATTATTAATGCTCGAGGGGACCCGTGACAGGAAAGGATAGATCGTTATTATTGTTCAGCAAGTATACGCTGAAAAATCTATGGAATAAACAAATGACTGAAAGAGTTTAAAAATGAAAAAAACATATGGAAATAAAAAATATACATAAATAATAAATAAATAAACAATAAGTTCAGAAATGTCAAACATATGTTTCGTCAAATTTCTTTCAGTACAATACAGGTCAGCAAAGCTGAGTTGGTGAAGATGACCCTAGTTACCACAAAGTCAAAAATGATGCATGTCTTCCCTTGAAAGCCGCATGTGGTCAGTTAATGCACATTTTGTTTTACAGTTACAACCAAATATTAAGACATGTGTGGCATTCGAGTCGATATCCTAACACAGTGGACACGATTAAACCAAAGTAGATACAAGTCGACTGGGATCTAGCAAACTGAAAAAAACAAACAATTTCTGTCACGTGATGGATAAAGACATTTTTAAAAAAGGAAAGCTACAAATTAATTTGGATGCATAGAACTGCTATGTAATGATGACTGGGTTTTTTTTCAAATAACTTACATTGACAGCAGGGGTGCAAAATGGTAGTAGAAGTAGTAGTAGAAACAGTAGTAATAGACAGCATAATGTATAGTATGCTTTTGAAAAGAACATCGGCCTCGACATGGCTTGTGGCAAGAGGCGAGGGTTCTGTGGCCTACGATAAGACGAGGTTGGCAGTAGCGCATCTTTATCTGCCAAGTGGCTGTAAATGTAAAATGAACAGCAAAAAGTGAGAATGCATGCTGTTTTGGCTACTTCTACAAAGGTCTCTATATACATAATCTTTACACTTACAGCTATGAGGTTCTTTCCTGAGCAGGAAGTAAGCAAAGGAACATAGTGTTTGTGTGTGTGCTTATGTGTGAAGCTGCCTAGTTCAAAATACAGTACTGGGCATAATAGCTCCCACCAATGTCAGCATTGTTTAACGCACGATAACTGGTTAGTGTAGACAATAACAGATAAGAAAGACCATATTTCCCCATGTGACGGGAATATGTGATCTTCTCCATGTGTGAAGCCCAGCACTTACTGAGTATTACGGTACAAGGTCCAAATTCCAGAAACAAAACTTTTCTACTGATTCAAAGAACAAATACTGTAATTGCAAGATTGGCAGAGAGAAGTTTCCCAAGTCGGCTCATTAAAAAAAGAATCAAAGCCGTTTTCAGCACAATTATGTCTTCCTATATTCTCTTATCACTAAGAGAAGAATCAAAAAGAAGACTTTAGCTGTAAGCCACAGTTTGACAGCAAATCTGTTTTTACCCCTAAAACTCAAGTGTGCAGAGATAGACGCAGTTTATATAATCTGACATAAAACACCGGAGGGTCAGTGAAAAAAAGACACAACACATGTAAAAAGAAAGCCAATGCAACGCAGCACTCAGGAAATGTAGCACACAGCCTCCATGAGATGATACTAATGCTGCAAGTGAGAGAGAAGCAGAGTCAGTGTCACCATGCTAGCAGCTAATGTACAGTGTGCGGGAGTTGGTGGGGACTGCAGCGGTCACACAGGAAGGGGTGGGGGTGGAGGGGTCTAACCCTGCTCGTCCCCGGCCCCGGTGGCTGCATGGAGAGCAGCCGAAGCTTCTCCATTACAACGCGATGTGGGCTCGGCCTCCTGCGGCACCGGGCTCGGCTGCTGTGGCTCGGCGGCGGAGGCTGCCACCCCGGCTCCGGCCTCTGGCGCCGGCTGGCTTGTCTCTGCTCCGGCAGGGAGCTCTGTGACAGAAGCGGGCGCTCCCTCCGGTGTCACAGCAGATGAGGGTGCGGAGGGGTCGGCGGCAGCCTGGGGAGCTGTGGTGTCTGCTGGGGCACCAGCTGCTGGGCTGGTTGCCCTCGAGTCACTCTGCTCAGGTGCTCTCAGTCTCTTCATGATGGTGGTGACCCGCACAGCTTTCTGTAGGAGGAGGGAGAACAAACTGTACTCAAATAGGTGGTGTAACCTGAAAACCTGCTCAGAGAACATCAGCTCTCATCGGACTGCCTTAACTGTTATACAACACGGCACTACTATACTTCGCTGTTCAAGGACCGTACAGCTACTGTTGAACTTTGCGAAGAAGAGCTTCCTGGAAGAGAGAACAAAAGGGCTTACCTTCCATTTAGCTCTGGCAAAGTTCTTCTCTATTTGTGCACACACATTTTCCTTGATGTTCTTATCTGAAGCTGCACCGCCAGAGATCCTGTTGTTCAAAAGGGGAAAGACACAACTTCACAACAGAGCTTTCCGCTTCCCATATCTTCGAATGCCACAGGCTACTGTGCACACAGTTTTACTCAATTTGTTGTTCATTTTATTGACTAGCAAACTTTTGCAGGGACTGTTTAACCTTTAAGGATTATTGTGATTATTTTTCAGCTTGGGCCCTTTTCTCCAAGTTTTTGCCACTTTGACAATCGATTTGTGTTCAAAATGTATAGTTTGCTGGAAGTGCCTCTGTCAGATACACCTAAGCAGGGTCAACAGTCAGAACTGAGAAAGTGATTAATACATGCCTTTTTAACACAATAATACACAGTGAAATGTCTTCAAACAGTCGCAATTGAACAACCACCAAAATCTGCAAGAGATAATGCACATAATAATCCCTATATAAGAAAATGATGGATAACATAGCCAAATGGATTATTCTCTATAATTGGACACTCCAGAGTGCATTATTGTGGTTACACCAGGGTCACTTATGAAGAAAAGAAAACAGAGCAATTGCGCAGCTATGTGAGGCTGTACTAAATGTTTAAGTTAGCATGCTAACATGCTCTCAATGAAAATGTTAACATGCTGATGTTTAGCAGGTAGCCTATAATGTTTACCATGTTTCTTATATTAGTTAAAGTGGCTACAATCGATATTTTCATAATACGATGTGAAAGGGGTCACGCTTAATTATCAATCTACAGAGAATTATCACCTGAATCTGCAGCTCCCCTTGGCTTTAGAGAGCTTTATAGTGAGTTTCAGCTCATTGTTTAGTTGTCCGGCTCTCAACATAACTTTCTTTGGTTCACTCTCGTAGTGTAGTTTTCGGCCGCAGCAGGCAGCTGTTTTCAATGAAAGAGCTCTAAAAACCCACTGTACACTACCTGCTCAGCACCAAACAGCTGAAAGACACAGTTAGCAACAAGCTAGTCAACATAGTGGAGCATTTAGCAGCTAAAGAGCCAGATATTTCCCTCAGGAGTTGGTAGAAACCAAAAAGAGAGCTAAAAGAGAGTGGTTTAAGTGTGTTAGCATGCTAACATTAGTTAATTAGCACTGAACACAGAATGTCATGGGAATTTCAGGCTTTTCAGGTATTTGGTCATAGACCAATTGGACAAAGTGATATTTTGACCTGATGATGGCGCTAGATTAAAAAAATCAAGGGGTCACTAAAGTTAGTACAATTCACCCTGTGGGAAACATGAATGTCTTTACCAAATCTAATGGGAATCCATCCAATATTTGTCAATCCAATAGAAAATGTCAGCCTGCTGGTAGCACTAAATTAAAAGTCACTGGATCACCAAAGAGAATCTCTGTACAAAATGTTGTGCCAATTCATCCAATATGTTTCAGATATTTGAGACACTGCCATCTCTAGAGCCACGCTGCTAATGTGGCGAGCAGGTTTGGTTTATTGTTAAGAAATCACTATTGTTGCTATGATAACTTGCAGCCTGATAAATGCTGAGCACTCATTAAGAACAGTGAACTTTGACAGTTCTCAATGTGATTTTAAGGAACACGTCAAACAAGAAAGAAAGTCTGCTTTTTTGCAGCTGTTCTGATCCAATTAATACAGTCTGATCACACTGCTCTGGTTTAAATGGTCTGCACAACATATGAAAGCTCTGCCGCCTACCATTCATGGTTTATAGCCTCCTGGGCTGTCAGTCTCTGGTCTTGATCCACCTCCATCAGACGAGCAACCAGACTCTTGGCTGTCAGAGAAAAATCACACAGGAGAAACTCAACAAAAAAGGGTTTGTTCTCCTGATGGATGGGAACATAAATATGATATGTGTTTGGCCACTCTAGAGGTAAGAAGGGAGAAACTCTCTCGTATATGTGTACCCAAGCAAGCTGTCATTGTATTCCTTCGCAGTGTTTATCTTAAAGTACCTGAATCAGAGATGTCATCCCAGTATGGAGAGTCAAACTCATAATCGCCTGCCAGGATCTTTCGGAACAGGTTCTTGTCATGGTTTTCATAATCATCGTCATCGGTTTCATCGTAGAAAGGAGGGTTGCCTGACAGCCTGAGGTAGCAAAGGAAAAAAGAGCATCAGAAGTCAAAAAACATCTACATACCATATTTAAACATGAAGATGTTATCACCAAAATGATTTGACATGCCACCCAGTGACTTTAAATGAGGTGTAAAGCTCATGTTTCTAATTCCGCTTGTATTACCCAGGTTCATTCTTTGAACAACTATTTGGGTGTACATATTGACTGTAATCTGTCTTGGAATGTCAATGTGAATTCTGTATGCACTCGGATCCAACAGCGACTCTACTTCTTGCTCTAGGCTCAGGGTGTTTGGGGCTGGACAAAGGGTAATGAGGTTATTTTATCATGCTGTGATAGAGAGAATATTACGTTACAACTTACAGTATGTACATGATGACACCTGTTGCCCAGCAGTCCACAGGCCTGCCATACCGCTGTCTGCCAACCACCTCTGGAGCTGCACAAGAGCACAGAAACGTCATCAAAATCTCTGCGAGTTTGAAACAGGCAGCCACATGACATTTTCCACTGATCTGCCTGTATAACAGCGTCTTATGCAACTTGGTAAATTTAGATTCTCACCCAGGTACTCTGGTGTCCCACAGGGGTCTTTGATTAGTCCGTTCTCCAGCTTGGCAAGATGGAAGTCGCTGATGACTATTTTAGAGTGCTTCAGGCGGTTGTAGTAAACCAAGTTCTCCAACTAAAATGTAGCATATTACAATGACAACGGTTAATGTAATATTCATGTTTGATGTCTTTCATTTTCATAGATAATCATCTAGGGAACGTTTAGGAGGTTGAATTTCAGTTGTGAGATCATTTTCTGACAGAACTTTAATGAGAAGACTGAAAACATCTAACAGTTTAATTATCCAGTTCAGATTAAAACGAATCAAATCGAATGAGAGACATGCAGTTTAATTTTGTCACTTTATTATGATAGGACTAAAGCTAAATGCCTCAAAAGGCATCAATTTTCATATAAGGGAGATTTCAGAGGTTTCGAGGTGGCGACGACATCCAGTGTTTGCTATAAAAAGTAATCATATGGCAACCACCTTTTCCTCTGTTACTCGTTTGTCGTCTTGAATCTGCATACTGACAAGATTAAGGGCTCTACTTTCGTGAACCCTGGCCTGTGACACAGCGCAGACTGTAGTAGTCAAGTGTGCCCTCTCCAGTGCCAAGTGCACCTTTGGTTTTTTTTTGGTGGTTTGCAGGTGAAAAGACACATAGCTGTCTACTAGAACTGGACTAAATTTTGTTGAAAATGTTTTCAGATTATAATCTTTATTTCAACAACATTTTGATCGTTATATATTCAGCATATCAACTGATTCTACAGGATCTCCTGGACATATTTCTTGGTACAAGTGGCAGCGTCAAATCCTTGACGTAGATTACAGTTTTATTGCTTGGGTTAAAGGAAAACTCTGGTATTTTTAAACCTGGGCCCTATTGTTTTTTCAAATTTTGGGGTCGAAATGACTAATACTTGCCAAATGTTTTGGAATTGGTCCAGTTGCCACTGACAGGCTCAGAGAAGATTCTGTCCCATTCGCGGTTGCTAACGGAGGCAATCTACTGGACCAATTCCAAAACTTTAATTAGTCATTTCGACCCCAAAATTTGTTAAAAAAAAAATAGGGCCCAGGTTTAAAAATACTGGAGTTTCCCTTTAAGAATGAGATGCCCAGCAATGCCGTCTTGTTTACTTCTGCCTACAACCGGGATTAGACTATCTCTTCTAAACGCAATACTGTAGTGCGTTACCTTGAGGTTTCTGTGAACGATACGCAGGGAGTGGAGGTAGGCGACAGCCTCCAACACCTGGCGCACCACGTTGCTGGTGTCTCGCTCTGAGTAGTAGCCTTGGTCCAGGATCCAGTCAAATACCTCTCTGCCTGTTGCACTGTGGAAAAGGAAGGCCCGTATTGTGTCACATGTTTGATGTTGAAAGTTATGAGTGTGATTTTATCTCAGCGTTGGAAGATTTGCACCATGTAACTGCAATGTTATCCGCTTAAATCTGACTTGGAACCATTCTGTCACCCCCCATTCTTTTCCCATGTTTGCATCTACTCTCTACTGCCAACTAGGCAGAGGCAAAAAAATAAGATAACCTCAAACTGTAATTTTACACTGTATATTTATAGGGAAATGTTAATTACATTGTTCCAAGAATACATTTTTCTGACGAGTTTACATAATTCACCCCACCTGTTATGGGGAAATGGTTTTAATCTTTTCCCCACAGATGTTTATTTTGTGTTTGATGATTTTCTTTCTTACCAGAATTCCTAAACCCACTAATCAAGTGCCCTCAAAGGACACAATGAGTATTGCACATTTAGCATATCCATGGAAATGTACCAAACTCTCCAGGAACACATGCTGATGAGAATGGAGGAGCTAGTAAGCAATCATATCTAAATACCAAATGAGTAGAGTTCAGAGCTGTTCTCATATCTACCAGGCCTCAGGCTACAACAGCTCATTTCCCATGAGTGTATAACACATACAGTTCAGCAGGCCTGAGCGACCGCAAAGACAAGCACAGAGCCTTTATCCCCGGCTCATCAGACATCTGAACTCACAGTTCAAGGAAGAGGAAGTATTCCTTCTTGGTCTCGAAGACGTCCACCAGCTGGAGAATATTGGGATGCTTCACCCTGAGGAGATGTGTGACAGAGCACAAGACACAGAGAGAGAAAGAGAATGATATCAGGAGCCATATAGCAGATGATGTCTGCATCATGCACCATGCAGAGGAGTAATGTAAAGACCTGCTTTAATGCTCATGAGTAACACACTATAGTTGTCATGGACCATGAGAGAGGGAGCAACCATGGAGAAAGCAAAATGAAATTGCATGTTCAACTGGCAATCCATAGATAACTAGATTTATGTTATCTGATGCATCAGTGTGGGCATAAAGACAACCATGCAGCAGCATGGTGCTGCGCAGCTGCAACCACAGGACCGGCTGGGAAACTTCATGGTGAATTTGGCCCATAAAGCTACAACACTTGAGCCTATAGAGTGGTGTTCTTGCTTGTCAATCCCCCAGGAAGTTGACAAATAGTCCTGTTGACTTCTTACCATTTTTTAAATTGTACTGCAAATGGAACAGGGTCCAAAAGGACCAAACTTGTGTCTGAAATTGCTTCCTCATTCATTCAAGACTCAATAGGTTACTACTAGTGAATGGAAATTGAAATTTGGGACATTTATGCGTCATCATTGAAGTGTAATGTTGCATAACTGTAATTTGCATGCCTGTTACATCAGGAGCCAGGGAAAAGCATTGAATTATGGGATTTTTAACAAAAAGTAGTGCATGTTCTTTGGACAATGTTTGATCCATTGTGCTGATTTCTAAAATCACATATACATACATCAATATAGTAGTATGAAAAACGACTGACTGAGAACGAACCAGATTGTCAGTATGTACGACTGACAGCGTGCGGGAATCTTTTGACTCATTCAACAATAAAAAATGAATCAAGATTAATACTTAAGCTTACTAAAGCGGCTCTTTTCTTTTCTAATGCCTGTATTCAAACATTTTATATCCAATACAGCATTTGATGATCTGCCAGGATTATTCCCAGCCTTTGACAATCTCACAATATATTTGATAATTCACTCAAACCTCCCACTGATGATTAAGGGAGCAGTGCACATCCCTGTTATTGAGGCGTCTAAAGTGTGATTTTCAGAAGAATGAGTGCATGGTTTGAAGGGTCCTTACAAAGAAATCACACCTTCATTTTCATCTTCCTCCACTGCTTTGCCTGCTGTCGGCCTAATTGTTTGATAAGGCCCAGGTTATGCTAATGTGGGTTTTACTGGAAAGTTAGATAATCCCAGCTCAGAAATGATGTCTCCAATAAACACAACTCTTAGAAACAGTGGCCGTGTGCGATCATAAGTCAGCAAAATGAGGTTGAATTTTTTTTTTCTTAAAGCAAGCACCGAGATTTGTTTTCTTTTTTGTTCAAAAATCGTTGTTGTCTGTGAAATTAGTATTTAAGAAGACGAAAAAGGGCAAACAAAAGACAAAGAACTTGACAGTCTCATCACAAAACTAATAATGCACTATTTAACACAGAAATTTAGATTCCAGAGAACATTAACCAGAATGAATAACTTACATCTTTAAGATGAGAATCTCATTTTTCGCAGCCTTGCGGACTTTCCTTCCATCCTTTTTCAGGAACTTTTTACATGTGTACATCTTCATTGTAGTTTTGTCCTTGGCCCTGAATATCTCACAGAACTCCTCCCTGAAAAGAAGCATTTTATGGCATTTCAGGTTGATTTACAGGGACATAATCACAGATCATAATGGTTTCCGGAGAAAAGATTAAGCCTCTTTCAAAGGTCTGCATAGACGATGTTTGGCTCTACAAGAAGCTGTTGAGATATACTCACGATTTAACAATCTGACCCAGGTCATATTTATCTGTCACATCCGAAGGATTATTATAATCCTTCTTTTCCCCGATTGTTAAACAGCCAAATGGCATGGCCACTCCTGACCTGTGGTGAGAGAGACAGAAAGAGAGACAGAAGAGGGAGAGAGTGGAATGAATCAGAAGACAGCGATAACACTTTCATCAATCTATCAGGGTGTAATGTCCTGGTGTCCCACCTAGCTGATGAGTTGGCACACACTGTGCCATAATATTACACTGGATGATGACTTGGCAAAAAAAAGTGTCCCTCGCTCAGTCGTAAAGAATTACTCCAGTAATGCTGAGAAAGCCTTTCAAAAGTGTGAGAGCTAAAGAGCCACCAGAGGCAGTACCAATGCAGTGGATTGTTTCACTTACTGTAACAGAGCCTTTCGTGATCCTGCATTTATAAAGGGCAGAGCCAGAGATGGATCTGCTACACAGGCTCAGCTTTAGGTTAATATATCTAACT
Organism: Maccullochella peelii; assembly: GCA_002120245.1. Taxonomy (NCBI): domain Eukaryota; kingdom Metazoa; phylum Chordata; class Actinopteri; order Centrarchiformes; family Percichthyidae; genus Maccullochella; species Maccullochella peelii. The sequence continues at coordinate 17,485 of LKNJ01005781.1, forward strand.
TATATAACTAATAAAACAGCGAGGGGAATGTTTTTTTGTGGTGAAGCAGAAGTCTGGACTGAATGTACCAGTGCTTCTTTGTGGGGTGAAAGGTGCAAACCATAGGGGTCAGGGAGCAGAAGGAGCAGCGGCTAATGTGGTCTGAGGGCCCAGCGAGGGAACCGCAGCAACAAGTGAAGCATTTCCAATGAAGAAAGGGAGCCAGCAATTACAGGCACAGCGCCCCAGGACTCCGAGAGGAATTAAAGCACTTTGCTAGCTTTGCATCAACAGTTGAACACCTAATTGCAGAGCAGCCTCTCTGTGCCGCTCTCAAACAGCATGGAGTGAAATTTGAGACCAGCCTTTGCAACTTTACTGCAGGGTTTTTTTACTGGGAATTACAGGTTTTATAGTCAGCTTAGTTGCCGTTGTTATTTTTGTGTTTCAAGGGAAAAGAAGGGATTTTTTATTTGTTTTTTCCCTTGTATTTCTTTTCCTGCGCTGCACAGTCAGGAACAGAGACACCAAAACAAGTAGGAAATTAGCTGCTTTTAGAGTGAGACAATGAAACATTCATGCTCCCCTGCAGATAAGAGAGTGTGTGTTGTTGTGTGTGTGTGTGTGTGTGTGTGTGTGTGTGCATGGGAGTGTGCATGTGTGTGGCTAAAACCTAGAATCTAGTCTATATACTATAGCCCAACGGAAAAATCCACATACTTTTTGATTGATTGATAATGATGTCTGATAACAATATATCAGTTGATATCTTCTTTTTCATTATTTTTGATACAAATCCCTTAAACGGATCCCTTTATTTTTTGTGACCAAAATATGCACTAAGCAGGACACTTTACAGTTGAAAAATAAAAGTGTTTGCTGGTGGTAATGGTGACATTGTTTCTAAAGCTGTATTTTTTGTTCAAGGGGGTTACAGTGTACATAGCTGTGGTCTGGCTCTACTACGTACACGATTGACATTGTTTCATTAAGGGATTTAAGTCTGATCACAAACACATGACTCTTACTGTAGAACTAATCACACATGGTCATCATTAGGGCTGGGGGATATGGATAAAATCTTCTATCATGGTATGTGTAATTTTATATTACAGTATCGATATACTGTATGTCATGATATAGTACATTTTCTCAAATGCAATAAAGAATAAACTGGGAATGACTGGACCCTTCAATGATGTTGCAAAACTCCTGTGAATCCAATAATGTTTATACAATGGCCAATACTACCACTACATATTCAATGGATACATATTTTGATACAAATGGCTAAATCTATTATATCTCTCTTGACAAGAGTATTGTAATATTTACCAACCGTTATCATGAGTTTAACACTAAACAAAAAGGTTATTTTATTTTGGCTTCTAAATGTGACTACATTGTTTCCAAAGGAAAAACCTTTCAAAAAAAGAGAAAGAAAAGAAAAAAAAAACACAAGTGGGATCAGTTACAACAAGCAAGTGTGTGATTAAATGTTCTTGTTGTTCAGTTCCCTTGACAGATTTGGGAAATCTGCAGGGAAAACAGTTTGCACACAGGCGGTAAATAAAAAGATAATGTAGCCTAGCTAAGGATGGAGGACATCAAACAAAAGTGTCATCGAAAACCATGCAGGGAAACCTTCAGCAGACAGCTGTGCAGGAATGTGGCTGTGGATGTGATGGTGGTAAAATAAACAGATTGAACTGAAGACATCCGCGTGGTTCTTACAGATCACCTGCAGCGTGTTGCTACTCATAAGTGAATCCAGCATAGAAACAACAGGGAAGCTACAGCTTCCTCACAGACAGTATGGAGGCATTTTGATTTGCTTCAGCTCACATTACCTGCAGCAGGCTCAGGTCGGGTTCTGACAGAAATATGTGTCCCGAGCCGCACTCTACCTTGGACAGAGAGCGGACTCTGCTCTATCATTAGTCATTGTTTAAACTTCACAGAAAATAAGGAATGCATTGAATTACATGCTAATTTCTAGCAGGTAACCAAGGACTGTTCAAAACACTGCAAAACATTTGTAGTGTTAGCCGCCTGGCTAGACTGAGGAGGGGACACTGGCAGCTGCTCAGGAGCAACAGCAATTTTAAGGCAATACATGTGAAATTAGTTTCTTATTTTTATTTTATTTTTTAAAAAAACCTGAAAAACCAGCTGCCATACCTTTGACTTGCCACACGCAATTGACGCCTATGTCTACACTGCAGCCTTACTGACTAGTTTCTGAACTGGGGTGAATATTCTGTATGTGAAGCTGCTTGAATGTAAAGCAGGGCAGTGCTGGAATATGATTGCGCAGCAAAATTTCTCCAGATGAATAAAGGGTAAAAAAATATTTATTTCCTAGCCAAACAACATCCATCTGTGTGGACAGTCTGGGTGATGGATGTCCACATGTAAATGAGCGCAGGCAGCATGAGAAGTATTGCGTTATGTGTAAGGAGGGGAATCTGTTCGCTGTAGCTCCGTGAACTGACTCGTAATCCAATCTAAATGAACGAGGCTCAGCACAGAGACGTCTCAAATTGCCGAGAGAAAACTGTGCTCTCTCTGAACTTCCTCTTCTCATCTGAGGCCCAAGTCTGTGTTGTGTAGTCAGTGTGAGGGGCTGACCTTTCCTGGCTCCCTATCTCTCGCTCTCTCACTCGCATTGTACTGCACATGTCTCTCCGTGGTAAATGCTCTGGCTCAGTAAAATGTTGTGCTTAAAAAGAAGAAGGGAACGTTCTGCAGGGCCAGTCGCTTAAATGGAGGTAAGTCTGGCAGAAGCAAGGCATTAGCAAGCATGTCAGGAAAAATCTATATTATGCTAGAAAACATTTATATTCTGCAAGAAAGCTATTACAGTCCACAAGAGAGTCGTTGCATTGTAGAGAGGGAAAATCGACAAGAGAAAAAGAGAGCGAAAGAGCAGTTCTGAGGTGATGAAATCTAATAAATCTAATGAAGAAATCTGGCTAATAAACAGAACCTCTGTGGTTTTAAATAAGCTTTCTGAGCCCAGTCAGTTTTACAGATTCGTGATGAACCTGTAAAATAAAAGGCGGACTATGGAGATACGAATATTCACCAAAGGCAGATTAGTTCAGTAAAAATGTAAAAGTACGTCCTCAAAGTATCTCAGTCAGCCTCTTCCATTTTAAAAAAAAGTGTGACTTACTGTAATGGATGAAGAATTTGTGAAGCATTTCAAGTGGAAAGAGCAGGAAGCCTGCCGTATCATATAAAAGAGGCTGCATAATGGGCCCATTTGGACTGACCACCATCAGCAACATTCAAGCATTATCGCCCTATATTCTGACTGTTATCTGTCCTGCCCGAGCATCAATCAATGGCTCAGGATGCTTTATGGCCCAGTGTGTGACCTATGTCTGCCAGCTGGGCCAGCTTGGGCCACCCTGCTATATCACCACAGATTGTCTGCAGATGCAGTGATTTACAGGAAGGAAGATGGATAGTGATAAAGATCTTGGGCTTATTAGGCAAGCGCAGCGCCTGCTCTAGCCAGGCGAGACAATGACCAAATTAGGTTTTTCTTGTGCCTGTTGAAATCGAAGAGAAACTAGCGTTTGTGTCTGGGCGAAGCTTAGGATTAGTCTAAATTCTAAATTTAACGCAGCAGTAAGGGGGATTATTTTACCTGCTGCTATGGTATAATGTTGGGCTGGGTCTCAGGGAAATTGCTGGTATCTCTTTGGTATGGTAAGCCTTTATGTACGTGAGTGAGCAGCCGTTTGCACTAATCCTACCATGAAATTCCTCAGTGAGACAGTGAAGCGCTTCCTTGTTTTTGGAAATCTTTCATATGCTGTTTAGTTTACGACTCTGTTTCTGTCCTTCTCTCACCCCCCCACCCCCCCGACTCAGCAGCCACTTAATGAGGATGCACAGCCAATATCAGACCCCATGCATCACACTTGTGCTGACTGTAGGCCATTAACAGATTTACTAAAGTGAACCTAAGCAGTGCTGAGCCTCAACAGTTATGTAGAAACTATATTTCACACAGACAAAATTCACCTGACCAAGATTTAAAAAACTATATATGATCAAATAAAATATGCTGTATTAATAGCATATAATTTTGATGGGTGAACAGGGTAGGAAGATCCGTATACTCTGGCTCAAATAAAGAGGGTTGGCCGTCGATTCAAAATGCCTCACCTACATTGTCAAAATCAGCTAAATATTCAAGCATGACTTTGGAAATAAATTCTTGCTAGTGGTTCCTTAATGTAAACTCTTCTCTCCAACTCTGACTCACGTTTCCACCGTCGTCTTCCTGCAACAACTCAACCTCTCGCGAGATTTCAGAGCGAGAGGTTGGATGGTTGGGCATATAAAGCATAGGACTTTCACATGGAAACTAAGGATTACTGCCAGACGTGTTAGATTTAGGCTACTAAAACACGTGGTTAAGGTTGGGGAAAGATTTGGGTTTGGGGTAAATACTGAAAAAGTCTACTACTACTACTACTACTACCTACAAAACATTTCCTGTATAAGATTAGTTGTATATTTTGCTCTATAGAGTATTTTAATTGTTTTGGTTTATGGCCCCAAACTTTACTGTTTTGGTTCACTTTCACTTTCAACCCAGATTCCAGCCCCAGCAGGCAGCTGTTTTCAGCAAAAAAGGTCTGATAAACCTACTGTATGCAAGCTGCTCAGCACCAAACAGCAGACACAGTTAGTGACTAGTGGGTGAACCATAGTGGAGCATTTAGCACATAAATAGCCAAATATTTCCCTCAGGACTTGGTAGAGACCAAAATCAGAGCTAAAGGAAGAGTGAATATTGGACTTACACTCATCAGGCAGCCAGAAACATGACCAAATGAATGCTAGTGTTGCTTCGCATCTCTGAGCAGTTGTTGGCTAACACGTTTGCCATGACAACTTTTTAAGGTGATTAATATGTCACCTTAAAAAGGTGACATATTGGCACGCATGACCAGGAGTCAATGGTAAGCAGGGAGTGGTATTAATAATTGGTAAAAACCTTCAACTCTAAATTTCAGTGAAAAGTGAGCATTTTCTCACAGTACTGTTCTGTGTTGATTCCCCTGAGCACACTCCATTCTTGAGTATTTTGGACAAATTCTGTTTCGACAGGGCTCAGCTCAGCCATTTAAAATATCATCTCTCCCCCTCTCTGTCGCTCAAGTCTTTCCCTCTGTTCCTGGGGATTGGTTGGAGCCTCAGCCCATACAGGGACAGACTCTCCAGCTATTAGGACATTCATTTTCGCTCTCCTGGGATTGCCCAAGAGGCCGGCGATAGCACTTTGCCTTCAGCTGAAAGGAGAAGATAAGAAGAAGATAACACAGATGGACATGGCGACAACTGTGTATGTCTTAACAGAAAACAGTGCGAGAAAGATGCTGAAATTACTTGGCATTAAAGGCGTCGCACTAAGCTGGTTTAAGTCTTATTTATCAGATCGATATCAGTTTGTACATG
>LKNJ01005782.1:0-21211 GCA_002120245.1 Maccullochella peelii
AAGCGCTGTGAATACTTTCCAGATGCACTGTATACAACATTTTCTCTGGGGAACTCTTTAGAATGCCAAATGAGAACTGGCCAAACTGTGGTGAAACATTTCTGTGCAAGCAAACTGACAGATAGTTTCCACAGTCAAACAGTATCCAATAACCATTAAAACTCAAACCACTCCTGCAGCACAATCTGTACTGCTCACAATCTGTACTGCTCACTGTGTTCCTGACACACACATTCTCATCTAACTGTGGATAAATCATTTGCTTGTGCTTGCACTGGTTTTTGCCACCTCCAGCTCTCCCATTTGTCAATAGCAGCAGATTCAGCCACATGTTTGCAAAAATATGAAACATAATGAATGGATGAACAAATGGATTATGCTGCAGAAGTTGTTTGAGATGTTTTTTTCATGAGATTTTATTTTAACCAACATGATTCAAGCTGACCAAAGCTGCTGTTCTCTGGGAAAAAGCTAATTGTGAACCTTTCAAGAGTGTCTGACACCGAAAAGACAGGTTTTGGGTTTAATGTCATTTAAAAACATGATTGTTAAAAATACCAAACTGATGCATTGTGAAAATATTGATTAAATAAACTCTGAAAAGACGATCAAACTAATTGAAGGCTTGCTGTTCCCTGTGAAGGGTTGTCTCACTGTGTCGATGCCGTTTGTTCTTCAGCATCACCTGAGAGAAAACCAGCCCTGATATCTGCAACTGTGTTGACTGTGTGCACAGAAACCAGACCACCAGTACGAACTGTTACCATCATCCCCCTTCTCACCGTGTCAACTCCTCCCAGCAGCAGCTCGGTGATGCTGATGTAGACCTCGGCTCTGGTCAGCTTGCCAGAGGACAGCAGGTGGGTCAGGTACATGCCCTCCGCTGGCTCGCCGCTGCACACCTGAGCTTCAATTTCAGCAATTCTCCTGTCGATGAGGGTCCGGGCTGCCATACAAAACACAACAAACAAACAATTTACTAACTTGGAAGTGAATCCAAAATTGGAAACCCAAACTGCACAAATCTTCCCTTTTGTTGTTTCTTTTGCTGCATACCTACGTTATAGAGGTCGTCCCAGGCCTGGACAAAGCGTTTCCAGAAGGGGAGGACTCCGCGGCTCCAGCGAGGAAAGAGGACCACAGTCTCGGACATGGTCAGCATGTCATTGACGGCGGTGATGAAGCACAGCGTTTCTTGGGGAATCTCCTCGTTCAGGCAGCCCAACCTGGTCTCAAACAAGATGGAGGAGATTCCTGCAGGACGTAAAATTTGGGAAAAGTTACAAAAGAATCCAAAACTGCCCCACTGACCTTAACCTCTGGTATTACTGAAGTAATTCCCACCTTCAAAGCCAAACTTGTAGAGCTCAGCAGCCATATCTGAAACAGTGGCCTGGTCCTGACTGCGACTTCGGAGGAGCTCGACGCGTCGCAGCAGATCTCCAACCACCTGGTGGATGATGGAGGCGTAAGCCGACACTTCCCGCAGCTTCAGCATCTTGGGGTTCAGGGCGCTGCGGATTCTGTACCACTCCGGTCCTGTGCTATAAAGTAATAGAGCATTAGTGGTTCTTCAGATTACAAACTCGAGGGGCACCGTGAGGGAGCCCTGAGGAACTCCTCCACAACAGGTTCATGAAACCAGACTTCAAATACATGAAGCTTTAACTTTCTCAGTTTAAAGGGATTCTTTCAGGGGTATTTTATCCAGTGCCTTACTCATGAACACTTCAGCAAGGAACACACTTGCTACAGGGACTTAAACCCAACTTCTATGTAAAAACTTTTAGGTTGTCAGATCTAAACTTTGTTAATTTTTTGTTAATACCACAACATCGTCTGCCTCTACTCACTCCACGTGCAGACCGTAGGCCTGTCCTCTCAGATCCCGGTACTCCTTCCAATGAGGCAGCTCGGCTCGGACCGGGTAGCGGCCCTCCTGTCTGATTACCTGAGCTATGAGCGCCGGAGTCGCCACATTGACAATGTCAAACGGGCCGAACCTGGAGCGCCAGATGGGCCCGTAAAGACTCTTCTGTACACCCTAGAAGGTAATGCCAGTGTTGCATTTTAGGACCATTTTGACCACTTTGAGTACTTCTATTTTATTACATCATTACAGCTATAGTCACTCGTTACTTTACTTTTCTGATTTAAAGGTTCAACCAAAACATATAATCAGCTCATAATTATCTAGATTAAACTACCCAACAATATAAAGTTAGTCAAATTAGCTTCACCTAAAACAGCTACAACATTTAATACTGCTTACATAGTAAAGCATCAATAATAATAATAATATAATGTTGTGTTATATATATCACTCGTTACTTTACTTTTAATAATTGTGTACATTTTGCGGCTAATACATATACATTAACTTTTACTTGTAAATAAGTAATTTTACACTGTGATATTCATACTTTCACAATAATCTGAAAACGTCTTCCACTACTGTGTAAATGCCCCCCAGCAATAACAAGTACTAACATCTGACAAAAGAAGAATTAAATCTCTAAAATGGGAATCTTAGTTATTAAGCACAACATAAATTCAAATGGCTATAACCTAATTGGCTACTACACTACACTACTACTACTACTAAAATAAATAAATAATAATTATACCCATTGGAAATGATATACAAAAAGTGTATATAATATTAAAACTTGCTTTAAATTAGTCAACTTATGCAGTTTAACAAAAACGATCTAATCTCAATAATAAAAACAACAAACTCCAACATGGACGGTGTTTTAGGCTGTTTGGAGCCATCAAAGGCTGCTTTCATTTTTACTGGCAAGTGGAGTAGGTCATATACTAGCTGACTATTGTACTTTTTACTGTAGTAACTTCAAAATAAGCGACAAATTAATAATAAGTTACATTTCGTGAGCAGTTATCAGCAGCCATAATCACGGAGTTTGCACTGTACCTGCAGTAAGTGGCTCTTGTCCGCATATCCTTTGACAAATAACCAGTACAGGGTGGTGGATGAACTGGGCCCTGGCAGGTCATCGATGCTCTTCAGCTTCCCCGACTCAGTTGTCGCCTGGACATTCAGATTTCTTCTGGATATGTGTCGGAGCTCCAGACGTATAGCTCCGGGTAGTGTCCGTGCGCAGAGGGCAGAGAGCCGGAGACCCGGCGCTGCAGCCGCCTGGGAGCCCATCGTGGGAGCTGTGTGTCTGAAAGTCCCTATTGTTTTTGGAGAAGTGTGTGACAGACAGACGTTTACTACAGACGTTTGTTGTGTAGGCTAACATGCCCCTGAAGGGAGTTTTCGGTACTGCAGGTACTGTTTGTTAATAGGAGGAACAGAACTTTTAATCGGACCTTTCTTTATAAGCCCGTTAAAAGAATGATCTGTGGTGTAATGTCGACATAATTTAGGGATGTAACGTAGGGATTTCTGTATAATACAGTGTTGATTGCATCAGAGCTGATAAAATTGGTCATTTTTGAACCACAGAAAAACAAATCCTGAATGTGTCACAGAAAATCCTGCGATAAGCTAAATATTGGGGATAAAAGAAACACCTTTATTTCTCTTAACACACTTTACTGTTACTGTAACATTTTGTTTATCAGGGGAGTTTCATTGAGAGCATTTGTCTCTTTTTCAAGAATGCACAAAATATGTCAACACCTTAATAACACAATACGACATGTCAGACCTAATAAGCTCTTAAACCAGAGATGCTTGGAAACATGTTTGTACATATGTGCTCTGCTTTATTTTTCTTTTGTTTTAAATGTACCTGAGGTGTTATATTGAGCCATGGACCTGATATGTTTTTGTTCTGCTTTATCTGTTAACTAAAAGAAAGAAAAGACAGATTTTATCTCATTTTGTTACTTTTGTTTCAATTGTTTTGTATTGAGGAGGACTTTGTAAGTAATTTAGCTGCCTTCCTGCTCTGTACAAATGTCTTTTTACTATGATGTTGTGTGAACAAATAAAGACAAAGACAATAACACAAATGGCTGGGTGTATTTCAACACCTCTGGTCTGCTCAAAGCAGATCATGGTTTAACCGGAAGTATTGTTTTTATGTTACTGCGGCTGAATTTGGTGTTCTTTTGGTATAAAATTGCTCTCTATGTCGCTGTAGGCAGGTAATTACAGACAGACACAATCGTATAGCAGTGCTGTCAGTAAAGCCTTCAAACTGACACTAAAATAACACTACACATCCGTCTTTTACAACCGTTAGATTTTAAATGCTTTAACCGGAAGTAGGCTACCAAAATGTAGCCTACATCTCTTCTTCTGCTAAAAGGTTTCCGGTTCATTGCATTATCGGAATAATACGTGACGCTTCGTTTGTCTTTATATACAAAGAATAACTCCACTGGCACAGTAATAAATGGAAACCGTAAATGTAACATTTTTACAAAACACAAGTGTAGTTACATATCATGAGCATTTAAGATAAAAACATGGCCTCTGTTCTCATCTTTTCTTCATTAAAAATAAATAAATCCATCTCTTTCCTGTGAATAAATGCTTCAGTTGTAGCGGCTGCTTTCTGCTGTACATCTCATAAGTTTTAAATTTTAACTTTATATATTTATTACTGCCAGATGTATCCGTTTGTTACACTTACTATTTTAATTCATGTCTGAGCAGAAATCTTTGCGTGAATCAAAAACACACACTCACAAAAAAATGCAAATAACATCCAAATGTGAAATAAATATCTTTTATTGTTTTCATCGCCTTAGTCATAATTGTTGTAATTATGAACAGAGCTATCGCAATACTCCAGAATTTTGCCAAAAACAGCAACCATTCAACGGCACCGCTGCGTCTCTCAGGACCCAACCATGCATAAAATCTCCCCTTTAAAAAAAAGTAAAATAAAAAATATATTAAAAAATTATGCGTACCACTGATATACAGATCTGATATAAACAGGCGTATTGGTCACAAACCAATTAGAATTATAAACATGGCTTCTTTTACAATACACAGAGACCAAACATGTGGGATATAAGTGGACTTTTCTTTTTTTTTCTTAAAAAAAGGGTACATTTTCATTTTATACATTTGTACATGATTTTTTTTAAATTTTATTTCATTTTTATTATTATTATTTTAATGTTCTCACCCCCTACAGTCAGAATGCTCAAGGCATTTCAGGCGCAGAGTCCAAAGAGCACAAATTGCAGTAAATGCACATTTACACACACACACACACACACACACACACACACACACACACACACACACACACACACATCCAGGAGTGGCAGCAGTGGCTTTAGACACTAAAGAGAGAACTACAGGTGTATCTTGGCGTTTGCATGTGACAAATACTGGTACGGAAGAGTTAATCCACGGTGGTGAACAAGGCCATCTGACAGTAAAAAAATGAGACATTACATTCATCTATTGAGTCATTGCTCACACACACACACAACCGCACTCATTCACACTTGTGTAAAAATAAAAAATTGTCTTTAAAATGTGCAAAGAAAAGGTCGCTGAACCGAGCTGCACGAGCGACAGCCGACGAGGGGTCGTGACAAAGCATCAGTGAATCATAAATAGTGCATAATGGTAGTGCGTATCAAGGTTTACCAGTGCTGGCGGCATTTACAACTGAATCTCCATCTGTACCAGACAGTTTAATGTAAGCCACCTCAAACTCAATACAACCACTAACGTTTTCATGACACGACGATGATTTGCAAAAGAAAAAAAAAAGAAGTTCTATCAAGAGTTTTTCTTTTCTGTAGCTTCGTTTGGATGTGTACCGTTTTGAAAATGCATAAATTGAGTTTCAGGTACAAGAAGAACAACAAAGAAGAGGAGTTTCCACAACCTGTGTGGATCCATCGACTGATCAATGACACGCAATTTAAATTTACCACAAGTCTGAATCTTTCAGACAAGTTTAACAAGTGCCTTCAGAGAAAGTCATAAACTGTGATACAAGTTCGTTATGGGTCGACTCCTGACAACAAACCCTCATCAAACTCACCTTCACGAATCAGTAAAAGTTTGATGAGCAAAGCATTAACGAGGCCAAGCTGAAGAAAAGGTGCAATCAGTAAAATATGTCTCTTTAGTAACGTCTAGTGGCCGCTGCGGGGAACTACAACGACGACAAACTACACTTTATCAGATCATCACAGACATTTAAAATAATTTCCTAATAAGTTTCCTGGAAATAACTATTTATTTATATATTATTGGAAGCTTAATTCTCCATATCTGTTGAAATTGCACATTTTTGCATGTTCAGCTGAAGTTAACAAACTCTCCATTTTCCTTTTAATTACATTAGTACCAAACTACATAGGTCTTTCCAGGAAATGTTTAGGAAATTCTAAAAATAAAGTGTTACCGAATACCAAAAACACACCAAACGCTGACCCCAAAACTGCATTATGTATCGTACCGTACATTTTACGTACCATTAGACGCCTTTCGACCCAACACTATTAAATCAATAATAGCATGCATCCACGTCCACCTAAAGTAATAAACCAATCACGTGAGGTGGAGCCACTTGAGCTAGCAGTTAAAGAACAAGTTAAGTTCGCGAACAGAAACAAACATGGCAGCGAAGGCACATGCAGTTCTGATTTAAACAGATCGCGTGTCTGCAGACGTATCCACACATGTGCAGCAGACGGCATTCATACATTTTGGAGTTGCACACAGACGTCTGCACAGACCCTCATGAACAAAATCTACAGATCACGTGTCCGGATGTGTAAGCTGCAGTTTGAGCGTCAGTAATGTCGAAAGTTCTCAAGAGGTTTTGGAGAAACTAAACCAACAGGTGCACGATGGGTAGTTAAGTGGGGTCTGGAAGTTCGGAGCAGACCCGGCTTCTTTAGAAATCACAACAACAAATAAAGTGACTGAAGTGACCGACATGTCCAGCATCTTACGGTTAATTTGTGCAAAGACCCTGTAAAATATTACTGACTGCACCTTTAATGAGCGGAAACGGCTCGCCGTAAAAGCTACCTGCTCTGCATAATCACTCCAGCTTGTTGTGCTTCAGTGGATTCACTTGTCTGATTTTACCCAAATACACACAAGAGAAAAGCTGTTTAAATCATATTATTACTTCCATTAGACGTGCAGCTGCAGCTCTGCTGTGTTACGTACAATCCAGCAGACACTTACAGCCACACCAAGACTCAGATTATTCCATCAGATTAGCATTTAAGTAGTTTCTTTACATGGATTTGTTTAATAATCAGCTCATTCTCTGCAAAGTTCCGTGTTTGCTTAAATACATTATTTGGGTTTCAGCAGCCAATACCTGCCTAAACTCATATTAAAGGCATTTTACAACCCTGAAGAGCTCAGCAGAATTAGTTATTGACGGCGTTATTGACGGCATGATGAGCACTGCATTGTTCCAGTTAAATAGTCATTAGTTTGCATGTACGTGTTCTGTTTTGGTGGGACATGCAGTCAAACTAGCACATGATTGGTTGCTGACAGAGCCGCCCACAAAGATCACTACTCGTTCCAAAAGAAGACCAGGACAAACGGCAACATCAGCCGAGGTGTCACCGGTTGTAGAAACTTAATCCTGTTGTCCGGTGTGTGCAGTGAGTTTACAGTTTACTGGTGCATAGTTATGGAGCCGGAGTATTTCAGTCATGTTCAACAGATAGACGCCACGGAAGCTAGGCCTAGGAGGAAACCGCAACGAGAGCCAAGCAGGACACAAGTTCCACGGAGCGTTTGCTGTTTGTTAAAGTGACGAGTTGATGCATTTGATTCAGCAACAACAGGAACAAAGCTGTGAAACACCGTGAATCTAATCTAGGAGTGCATGTGAGGCAGAAAAACCAAAAAAAATAATACATGTGACACAACAAGAGTGCTCTGATATGGCACAGTGATGCCTTAGCTGGAAAACATAGTACCTGTTGGTTCAATGACGAGCAGCTAGCGAGACAGATAGAAATATCCAGATCTTCCAAGTAAAGCTGACAACAGTGGGACAGCGTCATACAGCCAGACCTCTGGCCAATCAGCTGTGAGCTTCTTGCCGTGCAGCAGGTCTTCAAACACGCCTCTCTTGCTTCAAGTAATCAACTGGTGTCATGGCAGAAAGTTTCTGTATCAAACCTCGACATCGTCCAAGTAACGACGCGTGTTCGTAGCGTCGACACACAGGTCAGATTCTTGGTCTTGTTTGATTTTTTTGAGCAAATATTTCCTGATTTAAATAATAATTAAGTTGATTTCAGGGCTGCAACTAGTGATCACCTTCATTATAAATAAACCCTGACAACTGTCATACATTCTCAACTATTCTTTTCGTGGAATTTTTGCTTTAAAAATAACTTGAATGATTAATCGATTATCACAACTGTTGCCGATTCATCTTCTTTCAATCGACTAATGGATTCATCTACTAATTGTTTTAGCTCTAGCTGATTTAGTGCTGTATTTTATTTAAGCTAAAGCTCTTGCATGGCTTCTGTAGAATGACTTGTCGATATTCCTGAATTTGAAGAGCTACAAAAAGTGTGGTTGCTTTTCAGGACAATGTAACCTGGTGGCGACTAGTTCATTACACACTTCAGTTTACATCCACTGATTGAAATGAAATATTCTGCTCAGTCAGCCATTCATTTGTTCATTTCCAGAAAATGAGCTGCTAAAATGACTGCGTGAGTACCAGCAAAGTATCAGTCAATGCCAACATTTATCAACAGTATCAACTTCCTCACAGTTAATCCACCTCTGATCTGCCACGACAAGAGATCGACCAATCTGATCGGTGAACACTTTGAGAAGCAGAGGAGAAAAGAGACAAATCATCTAAACACTGTTGCCATGTCTAAAGACTGAAGCAGGAGTACCAGTCCCTGTCTGAATAGCAGTTAGCTGGCGTTGACCAGCCACATTTCACTATTAATCCAGAAAGTTTTCTGTTTTCAAACAGAAAGTCTGCAGGATATTTGGTGACCAGCAGGTAGAGCAGGCAAACAAACCAACTGAGCTGAGGTGGGATCAGGATGCTCCCTGCTCAACACCAGGAGTCTCTGTTACAGAAAAGGCAGAAACGAACACAACGGCTGAACTGAGATCAGCTGGATTTGGGCTAACAGTGTAAAGGCAGTTCATCGGGGAGGCAAAACAACACTGAGAACCCTTGTGGATAAGAACAATGGGGACTATCCATGATCTCAAGACTCACTCCTACACTGCGTTAACAAACAGAAAAGGCACATGGCAAAGAACGAAGATGAAGGAGGAAGAGGAGGGAAGAGGGTCGTTTACAGGTAGTAAAGCAAAGAGATTTCGTCTGAGATCAGAAAGACGAAGAGGAAAAGGATGAGGCGTGAGGGCGGGTGTCTGGAAACTGTTTACGGGGAGTGTTCTCTGCATCTGGGATTTAGTTTCGTCTATAGCAGCGAGCCCAGGTCGTCACCATCACTCTGGGTTTTGGCAGGAGACTACATTCTGGGGTCAGGTCAGCGAGATGGAGGTGGGGGGGTGGGCCAGGGCCACTCGAGAGTCAGGTATCACTTCCTGTAGGTCCACAACGTCGACACTATCCCACTTGAAAATGTTTGAAGAGAGAAACCGTACAAACATAAAAAAGGAGACGTTTTCAAAGAGTCGTTTTTCATCGCTTCAGGAGGAAGTGCTCGGCCCCTCCTCGTCTGAGAAATTAAGGTGCAACTTGCGGAGAAAAATAAGTAAATTCATGCCCTTTATGGCAGTCTCATACAAACAGAGACAGGAGGAGCAGGTACGCGCCCCCCCGCCAACACACCCCACCTTCTTCCAGCCAGTTCCTCCTGGTCCAATATGGTTTCAGCGTGGAGGTGGAGGGGGCGGGGTCAGAGGCAGGGACGCCCCGTAAGGCAAGGCCGTATCTGGCAGTTCGGCAGGCAGGTAGGGGTTAAAGGTTCAGGGGTTAATGTACAAAGATGTGCCTCAGTAGCTCATCAGCAGACGGCCGCTGCTTAGTCTCTACAAAGATCCGTTTGAGGAACTCTCGGCAGTGGTCCGACACGTGGGCAGGCAGCACAGGGTTGGTGGGCTGGGTGGCAATCTTAAAGATGGCTGCCATGGCCTCAAACTCTGCCCACGGGGGTCGCTGTGTCAGCATCTCCACAACGGTGCAGCCAACACTCCTGACGGTGAAATAACAGTCAGGATGAGTGGACAGAAATCTTGAAGTTAATATAATTTCTTATGCACATTTAATCTTTGCCATGGCCGCTCTGAATTTTGATTCAAGCCATCTACAAGAGATTCCCACAGTGTTTTATTCCACTAATATCATAAAATATAAAAACACTTATGAAACACAACATTAACATCCTAGAAGAAAGGAGCAAAAACCCATTGTCCTAACAGTAACATTATACTAAGTCTACTATCATAATTGATGAGGACAGTTTTGGGGAATTCCAATTAAGGTGTAATATTTAACTTGTGTGTGGTCTCACCATATGTCAGCCTTCCTGCCGTAGCCCTCTCCACTGATCACTTCTGGGCTCATCCAGTAGGGGGTGCCGGTCACAGACATGATGCCTGTTCCTGACAGACAGATGGTCTGCAGCCGCCGGCTAGCCCCAAAGTCCCCCAGCTTCACGTTACCCACCGAGTCACGAAGGATGTTGGCCCCTGAACAAACAAGAGCCTGAGTCACCCATCTGCATCTTCCTGTGAACAAAGCTTTCCACCTCTATATTTGAAAATCATCTATATTCCTGACCATTACTGGCCAGCTGGCAAATTGCTTTAAGTATAATAGTTTTGAGATACGCCAATCCCCAGTCGCAGCTGAAAACAAATTTAAATAAATAGTCCACCTCACCTTTGATGTCTCTGTGGACAATCATGTTGCTGTGCAGGTAGGAAACCCCCTCCAGGATCTGCCGGGTGTAGCGGCGCGTCACGTTTTCCGTCAGCGCACCGTACGACTTCAGCTGGTCCTTAATGGAGCCCTTAGGGCCACAAAATGAAAAATGTATTTTTTAAAAATCTTGCTTTTGTTACATATTTTTGTAGAAGCAAATATTGGCAGCTATATCCTCATCTGATTTTTTTGTTTTTTCACTCTCAAATATCATTTTAAAGAAAACGGTGTCTGTCTCTGGCTTTAATACACAATAGAAACAATGTACTCTACCCAGCGAGCTACACAAAACCTGATTTTTTAAATTTCTGCTTTGGAACAAAAGCGAGCAACAATGTACAGTGCAGGTGATTATATTCAAATTCTTTTAATGATTTATTTCTATATTAAATCCTTAGTATTTACATAAATTTAACTTCACAGTAAAAAGTAAACGAGCACTCACGCCAGGCATGTACTCCATGAAGATGGAGAGCGTTCGCTCCATTGTGTCTCGCAGACAGCCGTAGTACTGGACAATCCTCTCGTGGCACAAATTCTTCAGGAGCTGGATTTCACACTCTAACGCACTCACCTCCTAAATGACAGAAAGAAACACCACAAACTTTTATCTTTTCTTGCTGAGTTGTCGTTTATCTTTAACACATACATTCACACCATCTGATAAACATTCCTACATATCTGAGAAACTATAGAGCCTCCCACCTTGCTAGTCTCTGGACTCTCCGGGTCAAACTGGACCTGTTTGACCGCCAGTTCCCGTCCAGTATCAGCATCATAACAGAGAAAAACCCGTCCGAAGGCCCCCTGACCCAGGAGCTTTCCGAGCCGCCAGTTGGTCGGGGCGCGTGGAGCTGGACACATCATACAAACATCAGACACAATCACATCACGGCTGAGATTCTTGGGGCACTTGCTGTACTGGCAAATACAATCCACATCTGACTCACATCGGCTGGGTGGGCTGATGTCCATTACGGACAGGGTTGGAGCGGTAGTTGGGTTGGGATTGGGTTCAATGTCGCTGCCCCTCCGCGGCCTCCTAGCGGGACCCGGGGCCTCCTCTAGGTCGGGGGTGAAGACACTGCTGCCGCTGCTGGTGCTGGGCGACTGCTCGGTCGGGCTGAAGTTGACCGGCGAGCGGAAGCTGTGAACCTGCGTTCGCCGAGCCCGAGGGAAGGTCTTCCTCCCTGCCGAGCAGAGGAAGAGGAGGAGAAACGATCAGGAATATGAATAAAGTCTGAATCGTGCAGCTGTAGTTTCGGAAAATTACCCACCATCACTGTAATCTTGAAGGCCGAAGGGAATGCCGTATCGTCGAGGGTACGTTCCACCTTTCCCTGACTTCTCAAACACTGGGATGTCGTACTCTTGAAAGGAAGAGGACGGCGATGAAGAACCCAGAGCAGAAACATTTATGATGAGAGGCACAAAAGAGAAATGACATCCAGCAGCTGCAGGTGAGCAGATGTAATTTAATGTGTCTTGACTTGTGATTTCAGTTACATTACAGCAGAGGGGAAACATGGCGGCATCAGCGTGGCAGTATTTTGGGTTTAGTGTAAGTCAGCTTTTCTTTATGGGTAAGATTTTGTTTAATGTATGAGGCAAATGTAACTTTTTATTTGGGCTGTAATTTATTTTTATTGCCTACATAGTCCAGACTGTTTGTGCGAAACTTGACATGTTTCGCACAAACATTTACCTGGAAAGTCCTGGTGGTTGTCTGGATAGCTCTGTGCTCGGGGCATCCTGGACTTTGGGTAGTCACTGCACAACATGAAAATAAATGCAAGTAACAACACTGAGAATTGTTTCGCAGTTTTGTTTCAAATTACATGGATGTCATCTGTCAGTATTTGCTGAAGAACTTTCCTCATGTGTCTTATGTCCTGTTTGTGTGTCTGTTTTCATTGATTCAATAGTGAAACAGGAGCCCTACAGGTAGTAGTAACGTTTTTATCAAGAGTTGCCAGTATAGTACCGGGTTGACCATTAGTCACTGTCTTCTATCTATTCAGCTTTCACACATCTTATATAAATTGTGTTGGTTTTACAAGTTAAAGTATAGAGTTAACTTTAGACTTGATGTGCATTCAAGAGCATTACCATGTAGGAAAATATAACTAATCTGATCCAAGTACCTATCCTATCTGATGTTCCTTTAAACATATAGTTGTATGAATAAAATATTGAGGTCCTGACCTGTCCAGTGGGCTGTCTAAAGAGGGACAGCTTCCAGACGCTGAGTTTTCTGGACTGCTCATGGACAGCGGGTCCAGCATCTGAAAAAAAGAAAGAAACTCAGAAAAAGAAACTGACAAAACATCACATCCTCTTCCGTGCCAGACTCCCAAAAGCCCAAATTTTACTTTCCGAGTGGGGTTCGCACGACATACAATTCATCACCTGCCCATGCCTGCGAGGGAACACGCTGACTTTGGCACAGAGGTTTTTACGACCATGCCTACAAGCGTGCCGAATGCACGTGTGAAACACGTCCATGAACCCAGACACCTGATACAGTATGTACAGAACCACGTGCACGTCCACCGTCTGCGCCCAGGTCCATACTTAACATTTCCTCCACAATGGCACAGTGGTCCCAACAGGGAGAAGAGGAAGAAAGAATGAACTTTAATAAAATACTACAGGCTATAATGTTCAGCTTTTAAGGGCTAATGTCAAGATCATTCATAAAACTCACTTGGCTTACATATCTCCAACACAATACTATCTCGAAATGATGGTTTCCCGATAAAGCAGCAGGTGCAAAGTCAAACCTATCAGCCATAACAATATTTTAGAAATGAGACTTTGCTTTTTTAAATGTACTATACAACCAAAATGTGTTTTAAGAAAACCAACTATTGATTAAGAATTTCAGCTTGGCTTTGGCATAATAACTAATACTAGTTGACATCAGAGCATCCAGTACATCACGGCTCTTCCCCATTCTAAGAAATACTAAAGTCGACACTCCTGAGTGGTGGTACCTGGTCCATGCTCTCAGGAATGAACTCTCCCTCGCTGTTGATGCTGGTGAACGAGCCGTTCCTCGCCACCTGCTGGAGCGCGTCAGGAATGTATCCTGGAGGAGGGGAGCTGCGGTCCGTCGAATGGGAGCCTGAGGTTGGTTGGCGACGGCATTGAAGAGACACATTTTTATTTATGATTAATGGATGAACTTGTGTGACAGGAGCTAAATGTTTTACATTTATTTTGGGGCAAAATAATAACCTGAATTTTGTGTTTGCTTCATGTCTGTGTATCTCTATCAAAAACTATTTTGCAGTAGTCTGACCATGAGACATTATTCACCTGTCAAAGCCAGCATACTCTTCTTGTCAGCAATCCTGAATCCTGTGTTGTCCAGCTCCTCGTGGGACGGCAAGAGGTCCATACTGGAGGAAGAGTTCTGGAGAAACAGAGAAACAAAACAGGCTGCAATCTGAAAAACCGCATACGCTGTTTTTCAAATCAGGAAAGTCAGGAGAGTTTTCAGTTTAACTTTGCATGCTAAGATAGTCTCCCATAAAAAGGGAGAAAAGTTTAAAAAAACAGTTTCAGAGGTAAAACTAACTTCAGAATTTCAATGGCATATATGTTTTGTTAAAGCCTGTATTTTCTTCCTTTGTGCTATTCTTTGAAACACAGGAAAACAAATAAGTCAGATAAAAGCTCTTGCCTAGTATAAATAATAAAAACTGTCCTCAATGTGTTATGAGGCTAGACATCATCAGTTATATAATACAGCGTCACTGTCTGGTGGCCAACCAGACAAAAAACGCTCTGAGGACGTTACATCCTGTCTGGTCATTATCAAAGAATAAAAGAACTGGTAGAGGCCAAGTATAAAACTTGATCAACTTTCATCAATCAAATCAATATAGGCCGCTGGTGTTTGACTGAATCTGGGAGCTGCTGACCTGAAAGGAGATCTGGAGCACCAGGAGGATCTTCAAGCTCTTCATGTGAACGCTGCGATCCAGCAGCTCCACGGCCTTATCTAGGTCGTCCTGAGTGGTCAGTGGGATCACCAACTGCAAGAAGAAAAAAACAACATACATTTTTTTAAATATTTCATTCAATATCAGTATTAACAATTGCGCAGGCCTGTGAAGTGTTTTAGCTTCATACCTCATTGTTGGTGTAGTGAAGGTCCATCGTCTGACCAAAAGCAACTTTAGCTTTCGACTTCAGGTCGTCCAGCTTGACAGGTCGAGGGAACTGCAAGATCCTACAGAGAAGAAGAGAGGTCAAAGGTCAGGAGGGCAAAGTTACAGGTCTGCACTTACAAGCGATGAACCTGGTGGAAGCCTCACCTCTTCTCCCCTTTGAACTCGAACTTCACTCGGACATCGTTCTGTTGGAAAGACGGTCACATTGAATTCAGCAACAGACAAAGAGCATGTGATTAGGTAAGAGAGCTGAACAATGAACATTAACATGAGAATACAGGCATTTCTGCTCAGAGCAGTGGCTTTAGACCCCAAAACAGGTTTTACAAGAACCTGGGTGAGAAATGGCTCGTTTCACTGAGCATTGTTTGCCGTGTTGATCTGATTTTTAAATTAATTCGGGGCATTTTGGGGGAAGTTACATTAAGATTTGTTTATGTTTTAGAACAAAAACCATAATACACTAAATTATTCAAATCCAACAATAAACCACAGAAACGTGGCCATGAACTTAATTAAGAACCAGTGCATTTTATCGTCTCATATTTTATAAAGAAGCATCCCTGTTTTCTAAACTGGTGCCTTTTTTTTTTGTATTAACTTGTGGTTGAAACAGTTTATCAGTTTCAAATTAAAAGCCCCCCCTAATCCCTGGAAGGCCTTTACTGTGACATGTCTGCAGAAAGTGATTAACAGCAGCTTAATATCATGAAAGAATAATCAGTATACTGTAAGTATAATCAATCTAAATTATTTAATTAATGAGTCGAAACAGTAATCTTGTTATGAATAAAAGGCTTTTTTGCCCAGCATCGTGTTTATTTCTAACCTAGTGGTTACCTGGTTTTTGGGCGAGGACGCTTTGGGTTTGCCCAGGTCCGACAGGAACATGGCAGGACGGCTAGAGCGGTGAAGTTCGGCCAAGTCCTGCATGATCGAGTTCAGCGCCTCCTGCTCATCTGAGAAAGATTACAGTTCATTTAACAGATTGTATTGATGAAAATTGATAAAACTAAGAGTGAAAAGGGAAAACTACTTAACTTCGTTAACAGGACCATAACTATACACTTTTTATTTCTATTTAAATATGGTTTGTGAGTCTTATTTTCTTGGGTGGATTTGATTCGATGTAAACTGTGAGCAGTATCAAAAATATTCTTCACAATAACAAATGTCACTGCCTTGCCTTAGTAGAACATATAGTACACTTAGTAGAATATTTTCTTCAGTTCTCTTGCAAACTTGAAATATTTATTATGATAGTAGTAGCATGTTATAAGCCACTTACATTGTAAGTGCGTAACACAAGGGACTATTGTGAGACAAAAATGTCAAAGAAACGTTTTTCAGAGAGAAAAAAACATTCCTGGGTTGTAGGTTTTACAAAAGACGAAGCTGGCTTACTGCCAAACGGTAACACTATTTTAAAACACACACACACACACACACACACACACACACACACACACATACCCATCATCATGGCACGGCGATTGACCCAGGAGGCCAGGAAAGAGGATTCTCCCATCAAAGGGATTCCTTTCTCCTGCAACAGCAAAAGGACAACATAAATCCTGACATGATTTATACGTAAGTAATAGCCTGAATCTAAACAGCGAATCTGAGCCAGAGGGCCTCTCTCCTACACAGGGCTGGGTTATATGGAAAAATAATAATTATTAAAAATAGTATTAAAAACACTTTTTAAATCACAATATCTGTTTCAGTAGGGGGAAACAATTTAGATGAAAACTGTCTAATTGGTGTTAATTACACCAACTTGCATGGTAGTGGGACGTCAAACTGTAACAGAATTCATTTTGGAAGAAATTTGATTTCGTAATTTCTTTATTACGTTAACTTAACAAAGCAACAACTTTTCAAACAATTAGTTGATTGATTTACTTTATATACTGATATACAGAAAGACGATATAAACTGTCAACTGTCACATATTTCGTCATACCATTGATACCGCAGTAGATCTCCCTTTAATGTCGCAAACTGATTAATGGCAATATTGTGTTTTTATATGATTTTTGCATCCTGATGTGCAGTGTAATGATTTGTCATATATTTAATTTGCTACAATAGCCAAAAACAGGCATTCCTTTTCTGGTTATTTATTCCATAAGCAGTTTCTCTGTTGTTTTTCCAGAAGGTTTCTTTTATCATAAGACAGTTTATGAGATCCATGTAGCTACAATATAAGTCTGACAAACAGCCGCGTAATAAATCCTATCTTCATGAAGGTTACAATGTTCACTTTTTGTTGAAACTGTTTTAGAGAGGTGCTGATTCAAATGTATGGTCATTTTGGAGGCTGAAGTTCATGGTGCTGTTTGAGTGAATTGTCCTGCATTAAAAAGGACCAAAGTATTGGCAGAAAAATGCACTAACAGTATCTAAAGTACTTGTGCAGAATTTCCCCCTTCAAAGTATTATTATAAACTGCAGCTACTATATTATATTACTGGATTATTTTTATTGATGCAGTATTGTGCAAGCAGCATAATCTTGAAGCTGGTGAAAGTGGAGCAAATTTATACTGCTTTATATGCTGTTGGGCAGTTTAGTTTATAAAATGGTATAAATGTCATAAACTGATCTTGTTTTGTATGTAAAATCTTCAGCTGCAGCCATTGCTGAAACATCGTATGAGAAGTGCTAACGGTTATCAATTAATAAATTCCTCAGCGTTTATTCTGCACAGTCATCACTAGTTGTCATAACATCATTGTTAAGTGTTAGTCATTAGTGAAGTCGTGGTGTTACCATGCAACAATACAGACAGAGGCTCTGTGTCATTCTGAAGAGACCGAGTATAGTGAGTCTGGAAATTAAAGTCTGGACAGCCAAGATGGCCTCTGCTGATGAGGAGTTCATTGAATATTGCTATGATCTATGATCATCACTGATTGATTACTGTCTGCCAATGACAATTCCATCAAGTTGACGGGAGAGGGCTGAGACTTTAACTTTAGCTTAGCACTTAACATTTTTCTAACAAACAACGTCCTTTGCAAACCACTGTTGTGAACTGGTTAGCTAGCGATCCAATGTCACTGGTCACAGCAAAGTTGATACCAACAACAGTACCACTATTATGGCCTCCTCTGGTAGATAATTAGCTTTAAATTAGCTAGCGTTAGCTGAGTAGCCCCGCAAGCTAAGATTGACTAACAACTGTTGCTAGCTTGACAGATTTGGCATTACGAGCTACACCAAAATGTGCATAATGAATGATGTGGCATCTTGAAATATAACCAAAAACAAACAGTTAGCTACAAATATCTAGCTGATAAGAGAAGCTAAGTGGCTAATGCTAGCCGAGAGTTCCGTACACAGCTAGCTGTCAGCTTGACAACTTCCCTGGCCTAAGCTAATGCTAAAATTAACTAGCCGCATTGCTAATCAAAGCTCTCCTGCACTGCACGACCGTAAAAGCCAACCATTAAACGTACAAATGAACCAAACAGTTTCATCTTTATTATTTTACCTGGTGGTTGGTTAGAGTGTATTCACTTCCTCATCCACAGGGCCGGTGACAGGAGCCCCGGGCCCTGCGGAGAGCCGCTGGAGGAAGCAGAAGTTTGGCAGTCCGCTCCCAACTTCACTCGAGTCCTGCTGGGCCACGACGACGAGGCCCGATGGCTGTCAGTTTAACACGCTGGATCTTTCCAGGCAGACAAATGACAGGATAATAGTTTATCCAACAAAGTATCTCCGTGTCTGTGCGGTAATCTCGAAGCAAAGTTAATCGACAGCTTTCATTTTGTTGCACTTTACAACCTGGTTGACGGTAGCTTCGCTCGTTGTTGCCCCCCAGTTGCGTTAAGCTAACGAGTAATGAACAAATGGCTCCCGGAAGTGTAAAGATTTTGCTGACAAAATAAAATCCCAACACGTCTTGCTTAGGGAAAACCCCTAGTAACATATTTTGTATTTTATGTTGACAGTTATTAACCGGAAATTTAATTTTTCATTTTGGCACACTTGACATGTCTTAACCCCCAAACCTCGTTGGAAGAGTCCAACAAAACACAACCTGTGATGTCAGAGAAATGTATTGGTTTCCTGGATCACGATTGAAACCTGTCAAATGTATATATTTGATAGGTTTTATATTCTTTGCTATCACAGAGCACATGGCCATTTCCAGCATTCACCACTTGAACCTTTGCCCTTTAAACTCTCTTGTCAGAAGACATAATGTATGTGATGTGCATTATTGTTGTGTTTGTTCATATCGTTAAATCATTACCGTTTTTATGGCTAAGAAACTGTATGTATGGTATGTAGCCACACCACCAAAACTGAAAAGGACTGCAACCTGCTGTCGCTCAGAAAATGATTGGCAGGTAATTACAAACACAGGCTAACTCTAAATTTAATATTACAGTAATTAAATATTGATCTTATAAACACAGGAATAAAGTATATTTTCTATTATTAACTAGATATAGGCCTATACCTTAACTTAAAAAGTGAGTTATACCTGTAATTTATGTGGTCCAAAAATACTGGATTTTTTTTTAATAATCTGCCAATTGGAGGGCAATTTAGACCTACTACAAACCAAAAAGAAGTTACAAAAAGTGATTCAGAATGATTTAATTAGGAAGCTATAAAATGATGCAAAATATGAGCTAGAGGAGACTATAACGGGTAGGCCTATATAAAACAAGTAAACAAATGTTTATGTGTTTTAAGGAATGATCAAAGAATGGCAGGGTATAGTTTCCAACATTAAACCCTATTTACTGTAAATGGTTATTAGCCAGTAGTATGCAAGAAACGATTCAAAACATGTACTGATAGATTGTAACAGGTATGATGAAGAAAGAAGGGAATTCATATCAGTACTAAATGATGGAAAACACAATATTACTCTGGGGAATCTGCTAAGAAAGACATCATGGAAAGTGCGCAATCTTCTAATTAATTGCTTTTCAGTAACAGGAATAATAGAGAGAATTTAGTTGATTCTTTTTTTTCTGCCAATCTACCGCTCCACATCCAGCACAGTAGGTGGCGGTAATGCACCTATAAGCTGGTTGCCAACCGCCATTAAAACTCAACGACGAAGAAGCGTCATTACGCCACTTCCGGTTGATGGTGAATTCTCATAACATCAAGCTAGGTCTACGAGTGAAAGCTAACGTTACATCTATTGTTAATATATATTTAACAACGCACACAGGGGAAAAACATGTCAGATACGGTAAGATATAAACTTGAAGGAGTCTTTGTTCTTTATAGTCTGCTCGAAATTGAATAAGAGACAAATCAGTGTTTTTGTGACTGTTACCTCGTATCTGGTTATTTAATATGCTAACTGTTAGCTCGTGTAGCTTTAGGCCCAGAACTGTGCTTGTTTAGCTGTTTAGCTTTGCAGCTAGGTTTCGTTTTAGTTCATTTCAAAGTTCAGCTATGAAACAAAAAGAAATTCCAGCATTTTGAAACTGAAACCTTCAGATATGTGAGTATCAGCGAAATTAGGCCTTCGGGCCTATGAGAAATGTGTGTTTTCTGCTGCTGAAGCGTGTTGTTTTTTTTAGGAGACAAAACCATCCAGCCAAGACGGGGGGGATAAGAAGGATGGAGAGTACATCAAATTAAAAGTGATTGGTCAGGTGTGTATAAATGCAGGGTTGACGGATGGGTCTCACTGAATTTAACATGGAAATATGAAGCACTGGACATTAGTTGTTTATGTATTTCTTGTCCCTCACCAATGAATAGGACTGAGTTTAATGGTACAGTTACAGTATACAAAAAGGTGACATTCAATCAAAATAGTATATGATTGTTGCTTACTTGTGCAATTAAAATATACACCGATCAGCCATAACATTATGACCACTGACAGGTGAAGTGAAGAACATTGATTATCTCATTACAATGGCACCTGTCAGTGGGGGGGGGGGGGGGGGGGGTATATTAGGCAGCAAGTGAACATTTTGTCCCCGAAGTTGATTGTTGGAAGCAGGAAAAATGGGCAAGTGTAAGGATTGTTGCGTATGGGGCTCCGTAGCCGCAGACCGCTCAGGGTGCCTATGCTGTGACCCCTGTCCACTGCCAAAAGCGCCTACAATGGGCACATGAGCATCAGAACTGGACCACGGAGCAATGGAAGAAGGTGTCCTGGTCTGATGAATCACG